>JANTOQ010326800.1:0-12589 GCA_027564595.1 Bythotiara depressa | reverse complement strand
TAAGTAAGTAAGTAAGTAAGTAAGTAAGTAAAAGGTATATTCTCGGTTTCTCCATATACAACATTATGGCTCTTCACATTAAAAGTTAAAATATCATTAATGTGCACAAAACTGTGGCATAATATCGCTGCAGATGAGAATGAGACTGGGCTATTGTTCTCAAGTCATTTTAGAAGATCTGTAGATACTTTTTCTAATTTTGTAATAACCTCCTGAGGCTTATTTGTGGAGACATATAGAGTATTATCGTCCGCATAACTGGCAATATCAGAATCAGTTATAAAAAGGAATATGTCACAGATGAAAATGTTGAAAAGAAGCTGACCAATAATTAAACTTTGCGGAACACCGAAAATGATCTCTTTCTAACTACTATAACTATTACAAAGTTTCATCTTCTGCTTCCTATCTCTCAGATATCCACGAGTTTTAAGGATTTATAGTCAAAACCATAAGCACGGAACGTGTCTATCAATAAATCGTGTGGAAGGCAGACAAAAGTCTTCGATAAATCAGTTAGAAAGTTTTAGATGTGGGAAACAGTTAGAAGGCCCCCAAAACTATCCCCTTTGTCCAGAATTTTCCGCCATTTTTCGATCATTGCTAAGAGACACTGTTGAAAGTTAAATCCTTTCCTAAATCCGCACTGATGTTTTGATAACACGTTCTCAAAAAGTATAAAATTTGCTTATACATACATTTTTTGTCAATTTTGGATAGGTTAGGAACTATACTAACGGGTCGATAATTAACTTCACTTTCTCTGGAGACTTATTTATGTATAGGTATGACTTTTGCATTTTTAAAGGGAATATGTCATGTTAGTACATTAGCATGTATTTGCAACGTGTTTAGTGTCATACCTAAGAAAATATTGGTAAAACAGTCTGAATAAACACTTTATTTACATATATCAAGACGCTGCCTTTCGCACGTCCTCCTTCCCATCCGCAATTAAAGTCTTGTTTATGTAAAAGCAAAGTGGATAAATCAAATGAGACATGCCCGTGACGTAAGCGTGTGTACTCACTTTCTGCGGATTAAAGCAACTCAACCCAAAATTATGCAATAAAAACGAATAAGACAACCCCCTGGAAGAAAGATCATTAAACGTTATATGTTCGTTTGATTTTTCGACAATCAGATAGAAAAAAATTTAGGCGCGCGCAAAAGAAATCATTCATTCTGAATGCGTACAGTCATACTTAAAGAGATCAGCTTGCTGGTGAGAAACTTCCGTGTAATGAAACTTTGACATTAGATTTAAAAAGTAGTAAATTAAAACTAGAGTGAAACCTCCCTAAAGCAATTATTCTCTAAAGCGGACATCTCTCCCTAAAGCGCACACGTTTGTCTGTCCCGCGTGAACTTTTCTTTTGCATTTTATTTTACTTTCAGAATTAAGATCACACATCTACACAATCTGATATTTATTTTTCGGTTGTATCTTGAATACTTAAGATTTTCTCTTTTATCCATGATACGGCTTTGTTGACTCAGATGAGCTTTTTTTCTTTTGTTGTCAAAAAACAGTGGAGAGCCATGACTCCTAGCTTCCCGGTTGCATGGGCCCTGTGTAGTGGTACGCTAAGATAGCCTTAAGCACTCTTGGTGATGGTAATATAACATTTTTGCGCAATTCTCTAAGGCGGAATCACTCTAAATCCAACACAATATCTGGTCCGGTAAGTGTCCCCTTCAGAGATGTTACACTGTATTATTTGAAGTTGAAAATTTGACGTGAGAGATTTTTTTTCCACGCAAATTTTATTCCCAGCAAACATTTATTTCATTTAAGTTCAGTACACTCTCGATATAACGAACTCTGAAGGGAAAACGTACGTTTGTTATACTGATGAGAAAAGTTGTGATTAGGCATTTTACTTATTGATGTTATGACGAAACAGTTCTATAGGTATCCCCCACCTTCTCTCCCTCTCAAAGTGAAGTAATGAAAAACACAAAAATGAAAAACTTTCTTCATACTCCAAGTCAAAATGAGTTTTTATAAGGAGTTTGTTAACAAAAAGACATGGGAACCAGCGTTCAGTTTGTTAGGGCGAGAGGTCCATTACACTGTAGTTCGCTATTATACCTAGTGTGTATTGTAGCTTATAAAGTAGTTAAAGTGAGAGATCAATGGATCGAGGATTTAATGAAGACCGAGCTACTGAATAAGGTTTAGTATGTTCCATGCATTTTGAAGAAAATTCCTTTGTTATTTTACCCCGATCGGTAAATCAAGTACCAGCTACTTAAAGATTCAAGTTGTGAGAACTCCGAAAAAGGGGTGTGTGGTTAGTCCGTCGTAAAGTTCTTATAAATTATACATCATTTATTGGAAGCTTCTCACAACTACTTTTGTTTCCAGCATCTTTCCGAGGTTTTCTCCGTTTTTTGTTGTTGTCGACTTTAATATGAATAAAAGACACAAGGAAGGAGGTTAGGTGTTTGTTTGTATATATATGCCGTTTTAAAAATATTGCATAAACAAGCCCCTTATAATATCGTTTATTATTATTTATTGTTCATCATCATGATCAAACGTCTAAGTACAGGCGCTCTCTGGTACCTTCTCACCTACTCTGTGACCAGTGTAAAAGCCATCTTTTGGTGGAAAGGTTTCACGGATTTTGCTCACAACGCAAGAAGGTATTATACGCCGGACACCTTTTCCGAGTTTTGAGTGAATAAACCACGTAAACTGACAATAGGCTACATATCGGTAACACCTACGAATAGAAAATACATACAAGTATTATTTATGTTACAAGTTTGTTAAATTTAAGCATACTTATTTTGCACGTTTTCTCTGTATTCGGGACAATCAGCATTCCCGCGGACGGGAAATATTATTATATACAGCTGTTCAAACAACTAAAATGGGAAGAATTGTATTATAGTAAAAAGAGAAAGTTCTCTCTAGCGAAAAAAGTTTTTCCCTTCCACTTTAAAGTACTTTATTTCATCAACCTTGTGACAATATATACAATATATACTTGACATCGTCCACAAGTACACCAGTTATTTACATTCTTTCTGCGATTTTCTTCAGAAACAGATTTTAAATGTTTGCTGTCTTCTTCGAAATTGAAATCCGTTTTTGATTATTTGCTCCATTTACTTCGGTTGTTTTCTCTATCTTAAATGTATAATTTTATCATACGCGCAATCTTTTTTCTTTATAGGAAAGACTTTTCTAATTTTTTCTTCCAGTCCGGTGGAGCTTAAGAATTTCTACACTTACGCTTACATCACTACATAATTACGAATTCTAATCAATTTTGCCAGATCACCTGACCGCGTAAACTTTTATTTTGAAAATGGCTGTTCAAGGTAAGAAAACAAAATTTCTTGTTTCTGGTTTTGCATATTTTGTTATTATTTTTAAAGTTTATTTTGTTAAATAGATTCGTTAGACAGTTTTATGTGTTCAATATCATTTTTCATGACATATTCCGTTTAAGGTTAATTGAAAAAACTGAATATGCAATAGCATTATTATAATTTTGGTAAATAAAATCTCCAATTATATCAGCATTTTCTTTAATAATTTTGGTAGGAATATTAGTATCTTGAGAAGCCTTTTGTATGTCTAATTGTTTTAACTCATTTTCAACATCTTTACTGGAGACACCCTTGAATGAGAAAATAGCATTTTTTATCTTTGATATTGCCAAAATGTTAAATATTATCGCTTTTTATCAATGTTATCTTATCTGAGTTGATGGTTTTGTTTGAAAATAGAGGCGGTACAGTTTTCCAGAAGGTTTTGTTATATGTGATCTTACTGGAATCAATTTTCCCATAATAGTTCTTCTTTTCTTTACGTACCAAGCTGAAACAATAATTTCTTTGTTTATTATAGGCTACTTTACTTTCCATTGTTTTATCTCTTAGAAAATAGTTTATAAGTCTAGATGTTGTCATAAAAGCTTTCTGTAAGTTTTTATTAATAAAAGGAGCTTGAATTGATCTTAGATGGAGTTTTTTAATGGGTGCCTTTTTGTTTAATACGTTTAAGACTTAAAAACTTTCTAACATGGATATGTGAATATTGCCTTTTCTCAATTCATTCATGAAGTCATACCTAAAGTAATCATTTGAAAAGTTTCGATAATCCCTATATGCTACTGAGATTCTCAAATATGACGTTAACATATTTTAACATTTATATTATTCGTGTCCCCTACATGCATTCGGAATCTTACATCGCTTAGAAAAACAAATCTTTTAACTGCTGTATTCTAGGATTTTCATTCAGTAAAGCTGGGATTTTAAGATTTTAACTTCACATATCATAGGTGCTGTCAAACGACATCATTTTGTCAGATCTCGTATCGGAGTTCCCAGATCCAAAATCCAAAATTAGGCGGCCACGCGCATAGCTTCAAAATGAATGGCGGTCTCTAGAACAATAGGTTGCACATCCAGCTTCACTCATAAATATATTTGAGTAAACCAATATCACATACTTAAAACATTAACAGTTCTCAAAATTTGTCCAAGATTTCTTTTATAGTCTGCTCGAAAATGTTTATGTTTAAGGATCATATATATTTAGCAAAATTTCATTTTCTCCAACTTTCTTCACATTAAGGTAAAAATAAACATACGAAAATGTAAATTTGGAAAGAAATCTATTCGAAATGTTGTCATAAACCATTATTATGTTTTAAAAATATTGAAAATTAAAAGCATTAGGTTTCTTAAGGTTATTCCAAAAGGAAAACAAGAACACATGCCGTAGTACATTGATGGGTTCTAAACACCCTTTCATAAATTTTAAATAAACTGTAATAATCATTATAATAGTAGATCATGCCACATCAATTTTGTTTTGGATAAGATATAAAAGTGAGAGAAAAGGTTGATGCTTGCATCCTGAGAGATAAACAAATGGTGGAAACATACTTTTTTAAATGCCTTGTTTCATGTTGCAAACTCCATGATTCTACTACGAGAGGGGTTAGGACCAAACTTTGCTCATTTACTCTAGCTAGCAAAAGCTAGAGCTGAGTTATAGAACATATTTATAAGTAGCATTATGTTTAAATATCCTAAGTTTTACACCCACGGTTCCCCTCTACTTCCTTTCCCATCGTTCTTCTGCAGTGCGCTTCTCTAGGGCCATCTGCTTTCTGCGTTAAAGCCCATGCTTAGGCTTCCTTAAATCTTGGAAACTTCATGTGACTTCGGAAATAAGAAATGAAAATTTACCAAATTTCATAAACCATAGACCACACTTGAGATCGTCGGCGAAATATAATTTAAGCCAGCAGCAAAGCTGTGCGGACAATAAGTGTTTCCTTCCTAGAGAATGCACATGTTTCCAGTACATGTTTAACGTTATAAGAAGCATTGCTTTACTATCCTTTGGAACCTTTGATTTGTTCCCTCGGAAAAAGCTTTTTATGTGATTTGGAACTTTTTATGTTACGTGGGCAGGTATATAAATATTTTATTTATTTACTAAGTTATATGATCCTGCAATGCTATATTCTGGTTAAACAAATCATTGTTGTGTTTTTTGTTTATAGAAACTATTCGTTTTGGAAATTAAAGCTTTGATTTGTTCTTACGTAATCTGCCCATTGCTGGAAATCAGTAACACCTATTTCTTGGAAATGAGAACATTGTGCTGATTTTGATAATAATGTGTAATATACCAAAAACATACGCGATGTCAAATGAAGATGTAAATTGCGCATCTACTGCCATGCACAACACATTATAACACAAGATAGTGAGGGGGACAACGCTCACTCCCCAGGATCTGGGAGCCCTAAAATAATACCAGAGTTAATAGGATTAAAGGAGAATTGAATAGCAATTAAGAGGAGAATATGGTATGGCACTAGCAAGCAATTTGAAAAATAGAACAGACCGTTGGGAAGAATCGACATGGCAGCGAAAAAGAAAGTGTTCTCTAGTTTCAAGTTTTAATATGATATAAGCATATTGACTTTATTATTATTCAGGAATTTTTGTCCGAATTTGTGCTCTCTAAGACCTAGTTGCAGTTAGTAACCTAAGTTCAACTGGGTGATGAACACAGTAAAGAAGTGTTGCAAACAGTCTTATAACATTTGGTATAGAATGAATGACGTACATAAAGGATCTACCTGTTACCAAGCGATAGCACAATATGGCCAAAAAGAGCTTTGAAGGGTTTAGTTCTAGAATCTATGGAATAGAAATAATTAAATCGAAGGTTTATGAGATAAAGATCTAGTTGTCGGTAATAGATTATTTATACATATTGCAGTTTTGTAATATATAATTTATTATTTATATGGATTACCATACATTATATCATCATAATCTAGATGTGGCGTAACAAATGATTTGTAATTGTCAATTAAGACATTTCTTCGTTAAATATTAAAACGAGATCTGATTAACTCTATACATATTTTGGTTTTGAGAATCTCTTCCTTTAATGATGAGCGAAAATGGGATGGATTGTTGTCTAATATCATGCCTATGAAGATGAGAGTAGGAAGCAACATGCTATTATTCAAATTGTGTGCTGGTGGGTTAATATTTCCTTCTTCTTTTGTAGCGCATAATATTTCTTCAGCTTGCTTTGAATGACTTGGATTGAAAGACATTTTCCATTTAAAGGTCCAATCAGCTACCAATCGCCTACCATAGTATAGAATGTTGGATGAGATATTATAATCCATTATTTCAAAAAGAGAATTAACATCCGTAAATATTTTAACATTTTAACAGCAATATCATTAGTGTCTATAATAAAATATAGTAGGCATGGAATGCGCCAAGACAACAGTTCTGAGAAACAAGAATCATTTTTACGAAAAACAGATTGGCAAGAGGAAAAATATTCTTAGATTTCAAAAAAAGTATAAAGTGTATCAAAAATGCATTTCTCAATAATCTTACCACATAATAGGTAATAGTTTTGTTTTGGCCTATATAATGTTTATGCACGTGAACAACGTTAAGCCTTCTTACATTGATCTGGATAACTAACAAAAGTTAAATCTGTCTTCAAAATTACTAACATAGGAAAAATAATTTTTAGTGAGTGAATAGCTATATTTTTGCTATTAAATGGAATTGTATCTATCTTCGCGTTTGCTTTGTACTATAGTGGAGGTCATTTAATGCAGTTTTGGATTAGTAACACACTACCTTTTCCCTCATTTAAGGAATAACGATTGATCTATTGGTACTTAGATTTTTGTAGCCGTTTCATTACGCCACTCATGACCACAGAGTCATCGATCTTCTTGTCTGATATTTGATTCATGTAGTGCAAATCATATATTCGACCTACATACTGTGTTACCCTGCATCATTAACACAAACACAAAATGTATTTTACTTTCGACTTGTTTTTTATACATAACATTTTAGGAAACTAAATATAACAACACCATTACTGATGTTTGAAAGAAATCTACACTCATATGTTTGTGGAAAGGATTTTTTATAAAACTCTAAACGTGTCTTTGTCAGACGAATGGTAATATTTTGAATTATGTCAAAGTAACCATCAAAGTTTTTACATACATCTCCTAGTAGGATCAGAATTGGAGGTTCCACATTTTAGGGGAACTATTTTTGATCATTGATTTTGATTCTGTGTACTACTAATATAAGGTTTTTAACCCTAATATATATGGACTTTTAGTTAATTAAATTGTTTGGAGTTTAATTTCAGGAGTTTCTAACGTCCTTTGTATACGGTTTTAGAAGACCGAAGATAAACGCCATGCAGACAGGTAATCTTTAACATTTCACATAATCAATCAGTTTTGTACTTTGATTCAGGTGACTGATGCAAAGCGTGTGTTTTAATTTATTTTAACAATTGAATGTCTTTTGACCTCAAATTGACTACTTTTTGCTGACAAAAATGTTATTTATAAAACGCAATGTTTGTCAATTTAGACTAATGTGTCCCAAGAACTAAGAAGCAGGGTAAGCCTACTATCCACTTAATATGACAATTCTGTTAATGATTGTATGTTTTTTTGTGCTATAGATTTTTGTAAGGATTCATCCTTAAGATTTTGCAAGACTTCATCCTATGGTATGCAGTTATGTAGATATGGGAATGTCACCCTACACCTATATTACAACTATCAGTTACTGATAAATTGTTCACGATGCTTTTATGGTAAGTAAGTTTTCTCAAACGTTTTAACAAATTTAATCGACCTGCAGCAGCCTTTTTATATGTAGAATTTATTTGATCTAATAAGGTGAGTGTTGAATCACACTTGTTGGATCTAATTATTAGTAACTGTTTGTCGTATTTATTGACGAGTTACAGAATATTGATGGTTAAATTTTGGTTCTCATGTTTACACATTCTCTTTGTTGCTCCAAATAACATACAGTCAGTTTTACCTTTTTTGAGATTCCTAATCAACTGATTTTTTCTAACCATATAACACCGGTTAGGAAATCGTCATCGATGACTTTCTGGTTGTGTTTGATATCTTCATCGATGAAATATAGAAAAGTGTTATCAGTGTATTTAATTATTTTACATATAATGTAATAATATAGTTATTATTATTCATGGACGCATCATGGTCACACGACGTTGAAACAACAAAATCTAAAATAAATAATATTTGTACAAGTATGGATCTCTGTGGTACATTTCAAGTTACGGAATTTTGTTCAGACATAATGTCATTACTGCTTACTATATATTGTTGTTGATTAAAAAGATAATCTATGGGCACTTCTCGTTCGGAATGTTTAATTCCCAACCACTAAGTTTTGATAATAGTTGAGAGTGACCACCAGCCAGCCTTTTAATGAGGTCAATAAAAACAGAACCAGTTAAAAGTCAATTTTTTGTATTCTTTCGGATATCGTCAATAAATAGAGTTGCTGTTACTTCAGTTTTTCTATATATGGTCTAAACTCGAATTGTCTGTCTGAAGTATAAGATTTATTTCTATGTATTCTATCAATAATAAATACATTGTTCAAATACTTTTGAAAGCGATGATAATACAGTTATTATTATTCATTAATGAATATACTCAGTTGACGCATCTTGGTCACACGACGTTGAAACAACATTATGCCAACGTCTGTAACGTTTATTCGTCGGTGAAAAACGTTGTTTAACCATGATCTGCCCACAGCATATCAACGTTGCATGGTTATTCATCTGGAATAACAAATATATAGAAATGTAAAATCAATAAACACTCCAGTTCAATCATAAAATATGTAGGAGAAATGTTAAAGACCATTTTACTGTCACATACCCATGGCGGAGTGATAGTAATTAGAAGGGAAAGGGAAGTAGATGAGATATGGTTGTCAATATAGGATATGTAGGCAAAGTAAATGAGAAAGATAGCCTAAAGAAAGAAAGAAAGGAAGAAAGAAACAAACAAACAAACAAACAAACAACCTAAATAGTACTCGCTAATACTTGATATAATAAATAACTTTGCAGCCGTTGACATACATATTATAATATTCCTCTTCTCGCATCTTCTTTGGTATTCCGTTAACAATATCCAAAGTTATTCGTACTTAGTTATCCCTATTGTTCTTTAGACATAATTTAAAAACTGGCGTGCCTTTTTCGTTTTTAAATTTGGATGGTACAATTACTGATATAAATCGTCAACATCCGATGATTATTTTTCTTTGTAACTGTTTAAAGGATTGATCCGGTGAAAAAAATTGATTTCTAAAAACAAAAAATTCGGATTCAGCACCTACGTAAAAATTGATAAAGAGCAATTATTTTCTTATTTCTAGTGATATTCTGTTTTTTCGCAGTAACGCTGCAAACCTTTAAATTTTGCGGACAGCGCAAAAGCGGCTATCAAAGAAATTTTCTTGATATCATTTTCGACACAGATCAAAAACTCTTAAAGAGAAGTTTCAAACAGGCACTTGAAATAAACATTATTTAGCCGTAATATTTTTAAATAAATAAAATATATTAACATCATAAGAAAGCTTTCCTTCTTCAAACGATGAAGACCAGGAAGAGGTGACCACACAACAACTTCTTCATGGTTTGTTTTTATTCCTTATTACGCGTTCTCAAAAAAAACTATGTAAAATATTTTATATATAATCTGTAAAAAAAACTCGTGCACTCATGCGTGTAACTTATTAACCGACACACCCATCATAATACAATCTGTTTTAGCTAGCTCGAAGTTATTTTCAATTTTAATAAGAAGAAATTAAAAGAAACAATAGATGCGCAATGTACCTTAAACTGCCGACTACAAACCCACACGAGTATATTCCCACCCGCGCATAACCCCATCCTTTCTATTAACACAAAACTTAGGCCATGAATAAAAACACCCCAGTTTAAGCCCATGGGCTTATATGAGGAAATGCATTTTAATAGATTCATATTTACGTCTGTAAACAATATATTTGCATATATTTGTCTATATGTCTACAGCGTAGGCATATCTTATCATGGTCTTATTGATGTTGTTTAATGCAATTTTTGACTTCGCGTTTTCTTTTCTTCGGCGAATCCTCATCCTTCAGTACCATTTCTGACGCTGATGAATGAAAATTGAACGGATTTGAACATTATATGTTTGTTGTGTTTATTAAAGGTGGCGTCACTTATTGCTTATATTTTTTCTTCTTTGTATTTCTTTCTTAACACCAAACGTAGGCCATGTATAAGCCCATCCACGTATAAGCCTTTTAAATTTGCCTTTGAACCACTTTAAGCCCATGGGCTTATAGTCGGCAGTTTACGATATATATTCCATCATTAAGTTTTACAAATTTTACTTTCTTAAGAAGTTTCGTTATGAAAGTTTCGTTATAAATGTTAAACAATAAATTAACAAAATTGTATTATCAGTAAAACGTTTTACCAATCCTACACAAAGTCAAGATAATCACACAATGAATTTATAAAAAGAAATATTTTGAAGAAGTAGGAAATTTTTAAATCGATGTAATAAATACGAAGACGTAGCGAATCAAAGTGTAAATGACAGATTCTTATACTGTCATCTTTTGGCGTTTTGCTCGTTTTAACTTATTCAACCATATTTTCTTAAATCTCTTATCTCACGGAAGACGGTAAAAGCTTATGCCTTCCATTTTTCTTCTTTCTTGGAAATGGTACAATTATCTCTTTTTACTTATAAATAATTTACTCTACAAAAGTTAAATGTATACCCATTGTTCACTAAAAACATGTATACAGCAACTGTTCAGGAATAAAGTTTGTCGTCAATGAGACTACAGCTCATAACTCAAAATCACATCTTTCAACGGCTTAAACCCAAACATTAACATAAATTTTATGGTTCTACGAGGATTTTCATTAACAGAATACGTTTTCTGTGCTAATTCATGTGTACTGAATCCAATTTTCTTGAAATTTGAAAATATGGCAACAAATATTTAGATGAAGTCAGCATTTTTCCAGTGACGTCAGCAAAAATAGGTGAAAATTAACACCTCCACGCAAATTACAATTAAAAGTGAACCAATAATGGTAAAAAAGTAGTTGACCCACCAAATTACAGATATTGCAAATGCCCTTTCAGAAAAAGTGGTTTACCCATACTGGACGCTTTTTGCTGACGTCAGCAGTTTTCTATGACTTTTCTGTGTTTTTTGTTCAAAAATGATAAATGACGTCACGTGACGTCATCACGTTGCATTTTGACAAAAACGAGGGAAAACGTATACTTGACATCTGGTGCAAATATGAAGGGAATTACATCATCTTCGAAGAAGTTATGACCATTGACGTATATTTCAGCTTGAATGTGGAGTATATAGGAGAAGTTGTATTTTTCCTCCAATTAGCAATATTCGAACAAGCATAAGTTCGGAACAAATTATCGTAGAATCATGATTGACCCCTCTATGGAAAGCTACAATGTTGTTCTTTATGTAAAAAGACATTTGACTGCCACAGCAATGCTCAATCCTGCTGACATCAGCACTTTTTCAGTATTTTTTTATTGAAAAACGGGAAAATACATCACATGACGTCACGTGACGTCATCACTATGGATTTTTACCAATCTGTGACAAAATGTTTTACTACTTCATATCTTACTTATATACAAAGTTCAAGTTATTTGATAACGTCTTTCAAAAGTTATGGTCATTTACATTTATAGAAATATAATATGGGGATAAATAAAAGCAACGGTCACATGTCCCCAACAAAACCCCCATAAATTTTTTCCTAGGCATGTATGTGTATGACCCCAAACTAGCAGGAAATGTGCAAAACTAAATTTCGTTCACATAAAATCCAGCGCAATTTCTTGTTTTCTACAATTTTAAAATAGGATTAAGATATTTGAACACCTTTGTTACAAAAACAGAATTAATTTAAAACTGTTTTCTATCTTACGGTGGTTAATTTCCGAAATTGTGTAATATTAAAAGTTAATAATTAAGATAAAACTGAATCAACTTATAAACAATATAACCAAACCTATAATATTTTTCAATTTGGATAAAATACCTGGATAGATTACATTTGCTTAAAGTAAGTAAGTAAGTAAGTAAGTAAGTAAGTAAGTAAGTAAGTAAGTAAGTAAGTAAGTAAGTAAGTAAGTAA
>JANTOQ010326689.1:0-12589 GCA_027564595.1 Bythotiara depressa | reverse complement strand
GACAGTAATTAAAATTTGAAATTATGAAAGTATTTACCAATATACGTTTGACTTCATAAGGTAAACAATTCTTTAATGTGAACAGGGCATTCAGTTGTGATGAAGCTTTTTTACAAATCTCTTCTAAATGCTGATGACATTCCAGCCGCCCCACTGGATAATGCTATTACTTTGAGTACACCTGATTGTGCCAGAAGAAGAAAACTGAATGTCATGCCAAATGAAACAGTCAAGGGAGATGATGACTATGACTAAACATTGTAATGAACTTTGAAATATTGAAAACATTATTAGATGACCTTGTGCTTTTCCCCGATTGTTGTGATAAAGCTACCATTACCAAAACCTAAATAGACGGATGGCTTTCAGCGACGAACTGTTGTGTGTTAGCTGTAATTGGAAACGTCATACATATACCTCTAAACGTGTACAAAAAGAGGGTTCACCAGCACAAATAGGCTTCTTTCAGATTAACGTACAAACAGTTCTGTCATTTCGTGAAATCAGCAAAGGATACTGCCTGTTATGTACATTCGTAAGTCACATGAACATGCCACCACATTTATCATTGCCAACGTATATGAAAACCAATGAATTTTTATATAATTCATACACAAAAGGTGCAGTTGTCAGCACTTCAAAAGCTGCTTCTGACACATGTGAAAAGTTATTGACATATTTATAATGTGGATGATAAATCTATGGACTGCGAGGTGTCTGGTGATGGTGCCTGGTCAAAGAGAGTACATGCATCTGTGAATGGTCTCGTAACTTTGATTTCAAAAGAAAACGGTAAATGTGTGGACAGTTATGTTATGTCCAAAAAGGTAAGAGTTGCGCAATATAGGCAAACAAAAAGAATACCAGGGTATCAAGATTGGCTTGCCAACCATTTCTGTCAGGCAAACCATACCAGATCCCCCGGCTCAATGGAACCACATGGAGTCGTGCAGATGTGCAAAAGGTCTGTTATGAAAAATCAACTGAGATACACAGAATACATTTGAGATGGAGATTCTTCAACTTTCAAAACAATTCAGGAATCTAAGCCTTACGGTGACACAGCGATAACAAAACTTGAATGCGTAGGACAAGTGCAAAAACGTATGGGCACGAGATGTCGTAAATTACGCATAGACTTGAAAGGGAAAAAATTACGTGACGGAAAAGGTATGATTGGCTCAAACCGTTTTACAGATAAGGCTGTAAACACACTGCAAAATTATTACGGGATGGCGATCAGAAAAAATATAATCGATTTAATATACCAAATGAGGAAGAGCGACATCAGTTTTGCCCAGGTTCTACTACGGGTTGGTGTATTTGGTGGTCTGACGAACTTACTCCAGGTCAGAAAAAGTACAAAAAGAAACTGAGTTTGCCATTAGCCAAGTCTTTACTTGTGCCAATTTTTAAAGATCTGTCGGAAGAGAAACTATTAGAGAAGTGTTTATATGGATATTCCCAAAATGATAACAGGCGATCAATTTGATTATATGGAAAAAGTGCCCAAAAGATGTCTATGTATCCAAGAAAGTCTTGGAAATTGCAGATGCATCAGCTGATATTGAATATAATGATGGCAGTTCTGCACTAGAATTTGTTTACAAAGACCTTAGTATAAATTTTGGTCGTTTTGTTAAGAAAGATTTATCAAAAAAGGATAATTTGCGAATTGGACAGTCAGCAAGAATATCATGTACGAAAGTACTAGCTTGGAGAAGAAAACTAAGATTAGTTACAAAAAAATGGAGTGATAAAGAGCAGCAAACCATCATATTCAACAAGAAAGTTTTAATTTTAATGTATTATTGTATAATTTACTTTATTAATAATGTTTAATGGACGATTTCTCAAATATTTCGTTTTTGGGTGATTTCTCTGAAGTTAGGATTGAATATCTAGGAAACGGTTTAAGCTATCATCATGAAAATTTAATTGGACATTCCATATACATTTAGCTAGGAGTTGAACTAGCTTCTACGTTACTTGATGCTTAATTCTTCCAATATCGAGCATCAGATGAAGTGTAATTGAAATAATATGTTGTGTGGGGAGATCCGGTGTGTATAGAATGATGATGCTAGTTCAACTCGTAGCTGTTATGCCTTAGAAACAATTTCTAAAAGTTTGAATAAGAATAGTCGAGGCGTTTTTGAACTATTTGATCCTTCGTACTATCCAATATTCAGAACCTTTTTGGGGTAAGTGAGGCAAATTTAGCAAATTTTCAACAAAAAAAAAGCTTTTTTCATGTTTACACCTATCATTTTAAACTGAGAAACCACTGAAACAACTATTTTTTTCTTTAATGTTACTTTGAGTTATGTACCACCTTAAGTTGCGTTGATATTTTGTTCCAACTTTTTCTGTGGGAATAAGAATCTTTTCCCAGTAGATTTTACATTTAGTGATATAAAAGGAGATAGTTTAGAATGTTTAGAGCTATTTTCTGTATAAATGTCTATTTTTGATGTCAAGATGATTGTAGACTGGCATATCTCTCCTTCCTGAAAATTTTGTTTGTTTGTGTACAAAGTCTTTTTGTAAAGCTACATTAAGTGTACCTCACACTCGGATTATTCTGTAACTGTAACTGTATCATATGTGTTACTTTGTATCTTTCTGCTTACATATATACATATTTGTATCTGAATTAAACTTGATGAAGATGACTATTTTTTACTAAAAAAATTAAAATACTAAAGAAGTCGCTTGCAGACGTATTATTTATAAATGTCATTAGATTTAATTAACAGTCATGACAGTGCTATGGGATTTGTAAGTGATTTAAAACTGAGTTGCAACCATTGCTGTTGGACAAACAATTTATTTACCTTTGAAAAGTGTGTAAAGCAAGGATAAAAGCAAGGCAGTAATATGTTTGAAGTTAATATGCGAACAATTACTGCATTCCGAGAAATCGGAAAAGGTTATGAGGCAATTGAAAGTTTTTCTCGTGTTATGAACATGAGTTCATTTTCCAATCCAACATACCGAAACTTAAATGATGCATTATATAATGCCTATTATTCTGCTGTAACTAAATCCATGAGCAATTCATCAGAGGAAGCGGCATTGGCGTCTACAAATCCTGTTCACTCGAGTAGTATCAGCAAAGTATGTACTAAGCTTGATGGTGCTTGGCAAAAGCGTGGAAATTCCTCGTTCAATGGTGTAGTAACTTCTACTATTTGGAATATATGTGTTGATTTTCAAGTACTATCAAAACAATGCAAGCAGTGTCAGATTTGGGAGAGGAGGCAACGTACCCCACAATATGACTTATGGCATAAATGAAGTTCTAGAATACTTTGATATAAAAAGTGGAATATTTACGGAGTATCCTTCAAAGCAGAAATAGATAAAGTACAAGCAAAATGAACATTAAGTCATCTGCAGCTGGTAAACAAAGAAGAAGAAAGATCAGGGCAGTTAAAAACGGGTTGATAGACGAAGAAAAAGAGAATGGGGAAGACGAATGCTACATTCCCGTAAAATATTGATTAATTTTTTGTTTATTTAGACGATTTCTCACATTTCCATATTTTGACGAATAAGTGGTATTTTAAATGCGATTTCTCCAAAACCGTTACTATAAATCAGTTGAAATTTTCAGGGATGTTTTTTCGTATGCAGATCTATAATGTGTACTAGAATCATAACATTAATAGTATTAGATTTTAAATAGCGGTAATTTGAATGTAAAATACGCTTTCAAATTTCCGAAATTCCACAAACAATATGATCTAAAAAAATACAGTCAAAGTACAGGTTTTACAGTCAAGGTTTCAGGGCCATAGCTATAACGGTTTTTGAGATATCATGTTTATAAGTTACCCATGTTTTCGGCATAATTATGCATCTTTATGCAATTATGTGACAAATGTGAAAATTGTGTACAAATAAGTTTTTTGCCTTCATATAAACATTTTATGATAAAAAAATTTCCATCAAATTTGCCATTAAAAAAGGTACAGAAGAACCTAAGCTCCATGTTTTGTGCTTTTAATATGAAGAATATGTAATTAAAAAGAAGTACACAAGATGTGGTAGAATTATATGCCTATATGAACTTGAAGGCATTCAGACAGCAAAGTTGGTTTTTTAATAAAACTTTATGTTGATTTTAAGAAATGCTCTCAGGTCGGATCCAAAATAAATCCAAAAGACGGCCGGGTCGGCTTTATGAATGCGAGTGTCTAAATTTTAAATAAAGTACAACATTTTTAATTTTTTTCGACATGTTTCGACTTATACTAGAGTCATCTTCAGGAATAAAGTAAAAATCTGAAGTAAAAATAGTTTTTTCGCATGATTATTATATTTTGATTCTTATGATGGAGATAATGAATATTATTTTCATCTCTCCAAAACCCACTACAAGATACTGGTTATAATAAATGGAGATATAATGCAATTTTAAGAAAACGTCTACACAACAAGCAAAGATAAATATTTTACGGTTAAAGTTGACTTAAAAATGAGGTATTCTACTCAAATCGCCAGGTTTGTTCAGCATAAAGTACAGCAGGGTAAGGAAGTAAAAATAAATATCATAGCCGAAAATGATTACCTTGGTCCTTTGTATCTATAATTCTTTCAGCACATAAGAATTCAATTGGATCAGAATCCTGTTTATGCATGTACCACTCCATAATATCATCCTCATGTTCTTCGATCATCTGATTACACTATATTAAAATCAACGTTTATATAAAGAAAGTCTGTATATTGAGATTAAGGACCTCTTTATATGGAGACGGATATATGTCTAGGCGGTATAAAATGTAAATTTTAAATTTTAAAAATGTCGTTCTTTGTGCCCCATAAGCGCAGTGAAGGAGTTGGTGGGGATCGGGCTGGAAGAAATTTTATTTTTACATGAATATTACGGTTATGGGTCAGGGTCAAGGTTAGGTCGTATTACCTGTGAAATACCGTAACCATGGTAACCATGACACAGTTCGATTTTTAAAATATTATGATTATCGTAATATTTACGAACTTTTATATTTTATGATTATCATAATATTTTTTGCGCGGATATGTTGATTGAAAAGAATTTATATGACAACCTCCTCCCCACGGCTTCTTTCTTCTTCTCTCACCTTCCGATACCCACAAGAGAAAGAGACACTGGGGACGAGGTTGTGTATGAGCATCTTGTAAAAAAGGTTTCACCTGAAATTGCATGCGTCGAAGTTCAAACGTTGGATCCTCAACCATTTCTTCAGGTGCATCTAATTTCAATGCCAAACCACTTTCTCCCATCATTTCTTCTAGTTGTTGTCTGAACATACTCTTCACTGAAATTCAATATACATCTTGAGTCATTTTTTTTATATAAGAAACTACCTGAAGGGGTTAGCCCTGAAAGTTTCTTAACAAATTAACTCATTCCAGTCCTGAAAGTCCTGAAAGTTTCATAAAATTTTGACAATTGAGCCCCGGTTTCTTATTTTAAAAAATGAGTGTATACACCCAGTCAAAGTCTCTAATTAAAGTTGAACAAAATACAACTTATGATGGAGAAAGCGATTCTATAATCCGTTTTTTATAAAAATAAAAATAAATTTTTGAGTGAAGTCACACAAATTAATTGCGGGAAAGGTAAATTGCCAGAAATAAACTTTTTGTAATTTTCCACTCAAAGTTTTGTTTATTGGAGCAAAGAATGATATTGATACAGGTCAAAACATGTAATTAATTTTATTGGAATTCTTCTCAGCTGAACACTTATAGATGCTTATAATTAGTTAGGAATATTATATATAATTTTGGGTAAATCGCCCTGCTGTATTTTCAAAAGTATTAAATAGTACACTTTTTTTATAAGAATTCACTTTATAAGAACAAGTTGAGGCTCAAAACATGGGGAAATTAAGAACAAGTTGAAAACAAGTTAAGGCTGGAAAGAACAGAAAGATTATTTAAGAACATTTGCATTATTCTTTATAACTTTCTAACACAGGAAAAAATTATTAACAACAACATAATTTCTACATAATCAAATGGATTTGGGAGTTGTAATCAAAGGTGCCATTGTTGTAAGATACCTTCTAACAACTTCTTATTAAAATACAAAATATCACCAATGAACCATCATTTTTTGTGCATAGCTTTAACTTTCTTCCCTGGTTCATCGTCAACATCGATAAGAACAGAACTCTTTTTTTTTTGTTATATTTCTGGACTTTTTTTGTCATGTAATTATTAAGAACATGTTACGAAAATAAAGCTGAAAATCAGAAAAAGTTAAGAATATTAACACTTTACTAGTTCTTATAAAAAAGTGTACTAAATATTTTATGAAAATCCGTTTGGGCAATTTATCCCAAATTACAATAGTTATAAATAGGACATAATATTAGAAACAAAGAGGAATGTAGGACACTTCTTCAAATTTAGCTTCAGAAACAGAAAGAAAGAAACAGAAACCCAACTTCGTTACCAGGATCCATTTTTCTCTTTTGAATGGGAAACCAGTACATTGGAAAAATAAAATTAGGGCTCTAGAAATAAAGTTAGTAGAAGTTCAGTAAATGTTTCTTTCGACATCCAAACAACGTAAGTTTTACCTCCTTTGATATAAGGAAAATCTGGACCAGCTATGGATCTGTAATTGTATGCGTTTTTGCAAACGTTCTCCAGGATGTCTAAAATTCTTATTTCCCTAAATGAAAAAATAGACAAGGATAGTTTCTGAAATGTTTTCATCGTTAAAGATTATCCAAAAATACAACATATTAACGACAGTCCATGTATTGAGCTTTTGCTCACCTCAAGTGCGCATGGTCAAAATGAACGATTTACAGTAAAACTGGTTTTTATTTACTCCAAAATTACAACCTAAATTACATAAACCCATACTCTCTGGATCAGTTTATAAATATACGTGTGTGACTGCAAAGTCACTTATTTTGGCAAAACCATACATCATTTTAAAGTCCGCAGTGCGCATGTCTGAACATTTGGGTATATCACATTTAACTGAAAAACGAGATAAAATTGGTTACCAGACGACCGCTGTGTTTGATCACTTAGATATGTCTTCATGCTCTCTACGATAATTTTTGTATTTTTAATCGTGAACCTAATGACTTTAAACTTACCTTGATCAAGAATATTATATATTATATATCCTTGCCTCCACGGAGAGCCTACTCATAGAGCGAGACAGAGCCACTCAAAGTTCCTTACCAGGTTCCATACTTCTTCTTTTTCTTTGACATTTTTTAGAAGGGTATGTATGAAAACATCAATTGCAAGAAGGAACGAAGAGCAAAGAAAAAAAAAAAAGGCTTAGTAACTAGGTTAAGAACAACATGGTAGAGGAAAATACTTAAAAACACTTGGCCATTTGAGTTTTTAAAACTCAGATCATAAGTAAAAATATTCAAAGAAAACCTGATCGCCTTAATAAATACGAATGAAAAGTTGTAAAAAAAAAAGAAAGTAGCTACGCACACAGTATACTCAAAACATAATCATACTGAATGTCATGCAAAACCAGAAGTTTATAAACACTCTCTTGAAGCATGAAACAACATTTATATCTCCAGAAAACACTGCACGAATTATTTTTACAAACTACATACCATATAAGGTTAATGTAGCACGCGGCATGGTCTGGAATGTACTTGTTGTCGCTTTCACTGTAGCATTCTGCGCGTAAATTCCATCATACACGTGTCTTATTTAAACCCATTGATGAATAAGCATACCCCCTGGTTATATAAAACTTTCCATTGGAAGCCTTTATAATTTTATGAAGAACAGGGGGATCTTGTCATGTTTTAGAAAATTTATTTTACATTATATGTCCAATAATTTACCCCCTGGTGGGAAAAGTAAAATAGCGAAGAAATATCTGATGGTTTGATTCCTTTCCGGGGAACACCATGGAAAGCTTTCTTTCACGCTTCACGAGAGTATTCTGATAAAATATATAATTAATCTTACGATGTTTTATAATTAATTTTCAGTCCATGCTTTTCGGATTCCTCTTCCTCGCCATCTAAATTATTCGAAAGCCAGAGACTTTCCTTCACGTCATCTGTGTTTCCTATCTCAACCACTAACTCTTGTGCTAGAACTCGGCATACTGGAAGAACAAAGCGAAATTTTCATGAGAAATTATTAACACCTAATGCACAAGTACCCTAATATAAACAAACAGACCCTTTCTGAATTAGTTATCATAAAAGCATTCTACGGTAATTCGAAAAATGCATATACAGTCGAACCCATGTTATTCGAACTCTTAAGTGACTGAGTTGGAATAAGCGGGTTTCGAATAAGCCGAAAAAACATTACAAGAAGAAAACAGTAGAATGTGACTTTTTAACTCAGCTTATAACACCTTAGACACTTTTAAAATAGTCCTTGATCGTGCAAGTTGGTTTTGAGCGAAAAAAAAAGACTTTGTCGATAAACTAAAGTAAACTAAAAGAACTTGTCACAAAAACGTAAATTTTTTATTGTGTTTTGTCATTTTTGGAAGAACGAAATTTTGAAAAGTTCGAATAACTGTGGGTTAACTCTTGGAGGGGGTGAGATTTACTGTTCGAATAACCGGGGGTTCAAATAGTGAAGTTCGAATAACTCAAGGTATATAATAAGGGTTTCATAAGGGAGGTTCAAGGGACCAAATGAAAAAGTTCGAATAAGTGAGGAGTTCGAAAAACTCCGTGTTCGAATAAGTGGGATTCAACTGTATATAAGAAATACATGCGTTCAAGTCTGTATGGGGGATGTTGTTCGGGCATTGTATATCCACGGCTGGAGCCTTTTTAAATTCAAACATGTCACTTACCACCTCCTTCGTTCGTTATATTATTTTTAAAGATAGCTATGAAAAATTATTTAATAACACTTTGATTCTAAAGTATTCAATCTAAACTGAAGTTTCGACAAGAAATTCAAATTTGAATCAAATTTTGATATCCTTTTCTCATGACATCAACAAAAAATACCGTATTGATTCACGCGGCGGCTATTTAGCAAAGTAGAGTTTATCCATGCACGGACAGCTTTTGAGTATTCGATGAACACAAGCTTTGTTTGGACGACTGCGCCGTAACTTTAGTGTCTTGCAAGAGACGTCATTTGTGAATCTGTGTTTTTGCTTATAAACAATTAAGAAAAATCACTGTGTTTTGAATGTGTTGCGGTTATTCAATTTTATATTACAGGGATAAAAGTACAAATACTAGGGGGTAAAAGCCTTTTAAATCTTCAGGTACTGTTTCATGCCACCGCACATTTCCAGGGCTGGTTTACTAAAATTGTTGAATTTTCAGGGGGTTGTGATTAGATTCAACTCTATTTCACTTTCTCTTCTTCTATGCCAGTATGAGAAAGTGGCTTACCAGGACAAAGAAAAATATAGATAAATTTTCCAGTGGATAAATACCAAGGATGACAACTTTTTCCAGGGCTAATGATTAGTAATGTATTTCCACCCCCTGTGCAGATGTGGAAGTAATACTCCGTATTACACTGTTAAATAGAAAGGTTTATTATACTTTCATTTGCAACCCTTTAATACATAAGCATACCTCCTGGTTATATTAAACTTCCCATTGGAAACCTCAATTTTACGAGGATCCAGGGGTCTTATCGGCTTTTACCAAATTTATTTTACATAATATTTCTAACCCCCTGGAAAATGTCAATAATTTGATTCCTTTCCGGGGACACTATGCATTAAAGGGTTAATGATAGCTATTATACGGTTGAGCCCGACGGCTTCCTCTTCCTCTGTTAACACTTAAAACCTCTGCGGAGAAGAGTGTAATTCATTTGAAGGGACTTCTTACTATAGTTAAAAATAAATAAATAAATAATCCAAAATAATAATCGCCTTGTGAGAATTTTTTACTGGACGACTATTTTCCAAAAAGATGTCGCTGCATCTTGATTTGCTGGTTCCTTACTTTCTTATTATAACGTATAATGTCTTTGAAGTGTTAAAAAATATATAGCTACTCGTAGAAATAGTCAAACTGTGTTAGATAGCGCTAAATACAAACTTGCAACCATTGACAAAACAACTTGAAACAAAGTATAGATTTGATGCCGGTTGAAAAAGCCACGTAAATTATAAGCACGAAAATGTTTCTTTCATTTCGTTCATGTTGGGAAACGAATATTTAGATATCCCGCCCTTGCTGCTGCACTTGTCAACGCTTCTTTACTAACAAATTATAAAATATATATATTGGTAACTTACCTTGACATTTAGTTGGCCTTAAATGAGCGTTTTTACCATATGCTTCCATCTTGGGGTCTTTTGTTTCATTTTTGTTCTTTTGTAAATGTTTAGTTACTATTTCCTCTTTCTTCTTATTTTTCATTTGTGTTAAAGTAACACACAGACAAAACAACAACAGCACCATTATCAACTTATAATCCGCCATCTTGTTATTTGATACAAATTCTAAGAACGAAAAAAATGATTTTTATTATTCATACTAATTTTTAAAAGCGTGTGTGTATTGTATTGGCGTACATTCTTCTGAACAACCTGCTTTGTCAGTAGTGTTCACTGAAGCTTTTTTCAAATAATTATGCTGCTAATGCTTGTTCTCAACTATGTGATCACACACAGAGATCAAAACCAAGTTGAAAATCTATATAAATATGTCATTCTAAAATCTTTCAATTATCGTTTGCAATAATATAAATTTTTTCCTCAGTTTACCTCACCAAATTCTCTTATTTAAGGAAATTTCCACTCACTGATTTTAGAGAGAAAATACAAGCGCGAAATGCCTCTCGTCCAATCAGAAGTTTATAAAAAAAATTTCTCGTACAGATTTTCAGAAATTGAATACAGTAGATCCGCACGGGATTTCCTTTTGGGAAGTTCGGCTTTATTTGAAATTTGTCTAGCTTTTTGTTTAATTTCACGGTATATTGATTGTAGTACACAGAGATCATCTGAAATATATTCCGCATTGAATGATGCTGCTGCACAGTAATTGTACAACGTTTAAACATACCTCCTGCCATTATAAATGTTATATTGGAAAGCTTTATAAAATTATGAAGACGCAGGGGGTCTTATAGGCTTTTAACAACTTTATCTTTCTTTATATTTCCAATGCGTAATTAACCCCCGGAAATAGCAAAACTTGGAATGAAATGAGAATTGAATTGCATAATTTCTGGAAACAAAAAAGTCAATGGTTTTTATTTCTACACAGTGCCGTAGCAACCTGGGGGGGGGGGGACACTCTTGATCAGCCAGGGTTCATCTACCTGAGAAATTAGAGAGGATGTTTCTCGTCGTCTTCTAAGTGTACATTTTGGTACTCTTTTAACTGTATATTATATTCATTAAGAAGAAGCCCCCCCCCCCCCCCGCAACCTCCAATAATTTTCCTGGTTTTATTTTTTTAAGTGCAAAAAATCTGTTTTGTGCATATATTTATACCCGCATGCTTATGTTTGCTCTTTCCCCAAATTAGCCCCCAATAAATTTTTTGTGGTTACGGCTCTGCTACATGAATATGTTTTCGTATGAGTATAAAAAACCATAATTCCAGAATGTCACAAGAACTGTGCTACTCCGTTTTGTGAAACTAGTCGTGCTAAGGCCACGTTTATATGAGACTCGAAGTGAACTCAAACCGGCGTGAGATGTCGCACATTCAATTCGGTTTACTGTTTGTCACTTCATAGTGTTTACATGCCTTAGGTGAAGTGAAATTCACTTCATCTGTTATTTCACCTCGGTCAAATGGACCGAAGTGAAATCTTAAACCGGTGTGAGATTTTCATGTAAACATCAATCCCGAAGTGAATTGTGAAGACTCTGACCGTGAAAGTTGACTTCTGTAGCTTTAGTTAAAATGCCAATGTTTTCTGGAGACAAACGTCGTTTTTATTGTTTTTTGACGACAGAGAACACAAATGGACCAACTGTGGTGTACAACCGCAGTTACTTCATTACCAAAGTCTTAAGTCTTTTGGTAAACGAGAAAAGTTTAACACATATATACGTTCTTTTTAGCTATCTGTATTCACTCAAAGGTCACTTGTGGTGAACTCATTTTGGTTAATCTGGCACCTTGTCATTATATTTTGGTTAATCTGGTACCTTGTCAATATATTTACCTCCAAGATTGTAGAAACTAATTAGTGCGAAATAAACACAACAAAAGCAAAACATCAATACCGAAGCGAATTATCAAGACTCTGACCGTGAAAGTTGACTTCAGGAGAAGTGAACTATAGCTTTAGCTAAATTTTAATGAATGAATTCTTGTTTACAAAATTCACTTCGGGTGGAAGAAAAAATGTTCACTTTGGTTTGATTTCACTTCGCCTTTGACTTCCATAGCGAGCACTGAGAGCTTTACATACATAAGTCATAGCACAAGATTGCGTCATAGGAGCAGATTATCGTACTGTATTGGTTAAAAACCGTCGGTTAAAATAAGACCAATTTTCGTCCAAGTGACGAAATTCTTAACTGAAGAATATTTGAAGTAATGAATTTTTAACCGTTTTCGAATGGGACAGACATATTGGCCAATTGTTTTGTAGATTAAACATATAAGATAACCCCTTTTCCGCC
>JANTOQ010326578.1:0-12590 GCA_027564595.1 Bythotiara depressa | reverse complement strand
ACCGCAGCTTAATAAATAATTAAGAAAACGCGAAATAGTGTATATATAGAAAAAAGCAACTTGGTCGACTGAAAGGATACATATAAATGTACTGAGGCATAAATTATAACGAATAAGGAATACAATTTTGGTTACAGTAGAAACTAAAACTAAAAGAAGAGGCATTGCCACGAATGATTTTATGGGCTTCATGCTCCTAATTTAATTAATTAAAAGCAGAAAAATTTAAGCTTTGTTGTCCTATTTCACCTGCTGTTATTTCACTCGGCTTTACTGCAAGCTTCTGAGAAAAAGCGTCAGATTTTTAATTGGAATGTGTTTAATAATAATAGGTACACCTAAAACTTTATTTTCAATCAAACATCATACACCTTCTTTCATTTAATTTAGCAGTGAATTTGAATTACTATGCTTTTAATAAAACATCTTAAAACAACAAATATTTCCGAGGCAATGCCATTGGCAAATGGTGCAACACGCCTTCTCCGTCTCACTTTCTTGCTGATGTCAGCATATCGAAACATTTAGAAATCCTAAAATGGTAGCTTTTGGAATGTAACAACAACAACAGATAGCTAGTCATATTTTCGTGAAAAGAAAGATGGCGAAAGTTTCCATCTTTCATAGCTGGTATATATATTTATATTTGTTTCTTCACATTGACAATAACAACACAGCCTAAAGAAAGCTTACCAAAGCAAAGAAATCAAGGGAGTGGAAGATAGATGTTGTGTTATTAGTGAAGTTATTAGCAAATCTGGCCATATTATTTGATAAAATTAATATTTTTTAATTCTCAGTTCTCAGGGCATATTCTAGACCTCTTTTACATTCGATTACCGAAGGTAATGCCCTTGTTTCTAAAAAGGTGACAATTTTAAACCATCTAAAAGTTCCAAAACTGAGGAGAATTTGGGGGCATATGGGGTAATGCTCCCCTGGAGAATGATAAAATTTTACAAAGAATGTGCCCTTTTACCTCCTTTGCGAAGGTATGCCCCACATTATTAGAATATGCCGATTCTGTAAAGAAAGGAACAAATAATATACTCGTACCATTAGCTGGGTGACCCAAAAAATGAGGCAAAAGTAACGTTTTAGACTAAAAAATCAATTCCATGATTTAAATAATGCAGGATACAATTTCAACACTGTTAGTAATTTTAACAAAAACAGAAAAAATAGGCATTTGCGGTGGACGAAAAATGGGGGTGCCACCGATCGATCGTCGGATGTATCATAGAGCCAATTTTTCACAAATTTAAGCCAACTAACAAATAGAGAACGTTAGAAGAAGACAAAAGAAGACTAGCCTAAATGTTTCTAAGCTTCATTCACGAAGAAGTTCTTTTTTTAAGCCATACTAATGTGCAATTATTTGCTCCTTGTTTTCCTGACAGCGAAATGTTACCTTCCAAAGCTACCATTTTAGAATTTGTATAACTTTCCGATTCGCTGAAATCAGCAAAAATCAAGACTGGAGAAAGGGGAATTGATTCCTTTATTTATTGTGTTAAATTAGCTCTTATAATAGGAATATCCATTAAGGATATAACATATCTGTTTGTTGACACCAAACTTATTTTCAAACTTATTTTTATTCTTTCTGTAAATAATGTAGATGTCACGAGGAGTGTTATAATTGATAACAAACCAGGTTTCTAATTGTTTAATAATAATAAAATTACCTTTTCAGCTTCTTCTTCCTTCCTTCTTATATCATCTTTTTTCCTCTCAGTTGAAAGCAATTCTTCCCTCTTTTTTCTTTCTTCCCGTTCTTCCAATTCAGCCTAGCATAGAAGGTATTTCACATGATTACAAAGCACATACTTGTCTATGTACTCGTCTATGGGTGCATTTTGTGATCGGGCATCACTGGCAAACTCTTAAATTAAAACATCAATAGGGCCATCCATTTAGTAGGTATGCATTATGGGGAGGGATCGTGAAAAGTGTACAACTGTGTAGGTTGGGTAGATAAAGTGTAGGTTGGGGTAGGTTAAGTGGGTTAAACCTTCTGTGTACATAGACACATATCATTTTTACTGATACTAAAATATTTCAATTAAAAAATAAATAATGACTGAAGAACTTATATAGCACTTACACACAGTTGTGTATGTACAATGGTTGACCCCAATTTATAATGCTTGAGAAAAGAAAATAGACTAATTTTTGAGCAATCTAAACCAATCGAATTCACTTACTGACAATCCTTAAAACAAAATTGGAGGTAGACTAAAAGTGCTTGGAAAAAAGCCTGCATTTATATCTTAACTTCAAGAGAATACTTTGTGACAGGAGTTATCTCACGAGTCATAATAAAATAGAGTGAACTAAAGCCCAGTAAATAGATGTCTTAAAAAGAATTAATAACATACAAAGGATACATTAGAATATATAAATTGGCATAGGTTCCAAGAAGATATTATAAATTAATATCTATTTTTTATTAGAATCTATATTGCCTGTCACATGTGTTTTTTCCAAATGTCAATACAAGCCCTGAAATTACTCAGTAAAATATATGTGGGTGAGAGTATTTTATTGATACACATTCATAACACCCTCCTCCGTGTTCTTGAATGGGAATTATTTCAAGCCTTGCAATATAGTTAATATACTCAGGAATCAGCCAACCAGCCTTTGCTACAACATGAGTAGCATTTAAAGGAAGTGTAGCCATGCATTTTTATTCAGTACACTTTTTACTTTAATTAAGATTTGATATTTTCAACAAAAAACCTAAAGCCATAGCAAACAGTTGCTTTTACCCACTAGTGTATAAACTAATTATAACAGCGGAAGAAATGTGCTTATTTCCAGTAAAGAACATTAACAAAGAAAAAGCTTCTGTTTAAGCCAGATTTAAAGTATGATCCAAATAGCATTCCACTAAACATGGTTCCACCATCCTTCATTCCAGGCAGCCATTTTAAAGACGTTATGTATTTTTTTTATTTATATATTATTGCATACTGTTTCTCCACCCTGTATGTTAATCATGGTTTCCATTGAGAGTAATTTTCTGTTTTGACTGGCTAAGCTAGAAAAACCATAGCAAACAGTTGCTTTTACCCACTAGTGTATAAACTAATTATAACAGCGGAAGAAATGTGCTTATTTCCAGTAAAGAACATTAACAAAGAAAAAGCTTCTGTTTAAGCCAGATTTAAAGTATGATCCAAATAGCATTCCACTAAACATGGTTCCACCATCCTTCATTCCAGGCAGCCATTTTAAAGACGTTATGTATTTTTTTTATTTATATATTATTGCATACTGTTTCTCCACCCTGTATGTTAATCATGGTTTCCATTGAGAGTAATTTTCTGTTTTGACTGGCTAAGCTAGAAAAATCATGAGTGTCATTTAAAAATTTCAAGATTTTCAAATTTTTAAACTTCCCTCGCCTGTGTTTTTTATGTAGCTTCCCCACACAAACATGAAGAATTGGCACACCTGTGAGGCCTGTATGGAAATTTACTCTCAACGGAATCGACCTTAAAGGGTGATATCCACTATGGGTGCTTTTTTGGCATGCATTTGTCTTGACTTCAAAGCAGGTAACTGTTTCAATTTTATGTTCGATTGAGTGGAATATAGGGATGATTTTGTTTGTTTACTAATTTTGGCTGCGGGAATAATAATTCAAACTACAGAACATGCATGCGTAAACAATACTCTTTGTTGTTCATTTTGTTGTTATTGGAATCACATTTGAGCTGAAACTTGATGCACATTGCAGTTCAAAGACAGAATATATTTTTGTTTCTATTGATGTTTGACAGTTATTTACTAAAATGTCAGCGTTTTTCTTTTCAAGAAAGGTCATGTATTACAGTTGGCAAATTGATTTGTAATGGGGTCACTAAACAAGCATATAACTACTACACCAGTCACTTACAGTCAATCCTTAAATTAAAATTGGAGGTAGACTAATGTGCTAGGACAAACCCTGCATTTATATCAGGAAACACCCTGACTTGTTTACACAAAAGTGCTAATAAAATGGAGTGAACTGTAAATAGATGTCTTACAAAGAAAGCATAAAAAGGATGCATAGGGTTCCAAGAAGATATCAATTTTTATCTGTTTTTATTAAAAACAATATTGTCTGTCACACATATTTATAGCGTTTCCTTTGTATGTTATGCTTTCTTTTTAAGTTATATCTATTTACAGGGGTTTAGTTCACTTGTTAGGTTTTCACTTTGTTGATATGTTTAGCTAAATCATCATTTACAGTTTACACAGAGGCCAATTTTGTAACTTACATTCTTAAAATTTCAGATTTCCATGCATTGCAAAGATGTAAAACAAATTCAGGCAGTTCCAAGTATTTGTAGGAGTGCTATCACAACAACCAGAAGATGGAATTATATTATTGAAACCCTTCAATACATAAGCATGCCTCCCGTTTATTTTACACTTCCCATTGGAACGTACATAATTTTATGAGGAACCAGGGGGTCTTTTCAGCTTTTTCCAAATTTATTTTATATTATATTTCGATTAATTTACCCCCTTGAAAAACAAAATAACAAAGAAATGATCAATGATTTTATTCCTTTCCAGGGACACCATGCATAAAAGTGTTAAACAGATACTAGGCTAAGAGTGGAAATAAAAACCTAGACCATATTCTTACCCGAAGAACTCTGAAGAGCATTTCCCAGATTCCCTTTTATGGAAGCTGTAAAACACTGCTGCTGTAGTAAATAAAACAACGACAACAATCCAACTTTATTTTTTTAGAATTTATTAATTTCTTTACTGAACTGATAGACATCATGTGAATTTTCTAAAGTTTTCTGCTGGTAGTTCTACTTTTTTCTTCCAGATCTGTTCGATATGTCACAATTTAGTAAAATAACATAAAACACAATAAATAAATATATAAAAAATTATATAAATAAATACATCAATAAAAATGTTTTCAACTGCCTTACATGTTTTTAAAAGAAAAAACTAAATTAATCGAGATAAAAACATGCTAAAATTACCTCTCTTCCAGCACGTCGTACTGCTTTGGCTTGTAACTTTAAACGTTTCTTAGTACCTATTTTGCCATCTGTTTTGTCTTCATCTGCTCCCCATGGGAGATCATCCTCCTCCTCGTCATCTAAAAAATCATTCTACAATCTGAAGCATCAGTTTTATAAATCATGTCCAGTAATTTATAACTGTTTTGTTGTTACACACACACACACAACATTAGCATTCCAGTAACTATTCTGGCTGAACATTTATGCAATTTGGAGCTTCCAAGTCCCTTTTTATACTTGACCTATTTTTCTTGAAGTGCTCAAAAATAACAATGGGCATATTAACAGTTTATTTTCTTGAAAGATTCCCACACTTCACTAATCTGTGTTTCAGGACGTCAAAAAGTCCCCAAATTGACAAATTCTGAGGCAAGCAAGGCACCCTCCATGCCAAACCATGCTGAATTAGCAAGTAACTAACTACCTAAGATCCTAAGACTTTCAAGTCAACAGGTAAACTGACAAAACCTATTTATATAAGACCTTTATATAGAAAACACTTTCTCATCAGTTGTGGCACTCATTTTTGCATGCTAGTCCCTTTTGTTAATAATACACACTTTCCAGGATTGTGGATTTAATTAAGATTATTATAATTATGAAGATTGTGAATAAACTTTGGTTTCAAAAATTGGTTACTAGTCTTTGGTTTTATAATAATTATTAATGTACAAAAAAACATTTCAGGATCTGTGGTTTTAGACTTTAAAAAGTAACAAATTCCACAATATTTATGATCTTTGAACAAAATTTACGAAATGCAGTATATATATACCAATTGGAATTAAAACCATGAGAAATGTTCTGGTAACAGTGAAGCCAAAATATTTAAAATGAAATGTGATAGTTGATTATGTTTGTTTTGAAACTTTTTCTTTAAGGAAACTTGACACTAAACTGCATCCTCTCTCATCAATGTAGATAGTGGCTGGCTACGTAAAATACATGTAGTTTCAGTCTTAAAAATGTACCTACAACCTTCTTTATGCATGAAACCCAACTTTAACTGTATTGTTGCAATTTTTATATGGAAATACCAGAATATATATTTAATAACAACAGTTAATAATAGCATACAGTAATATACAAATTTTTATGGAAAATATCACTAGCCAAGAAAACACAAGTCCAGTCAACTATTTAAACATTATAATGAAACTAAACCATTCCCACAATGTACTGTTAATAATAAAATCATAACCAACCGTCAAATCGACTCAAATCGTCATCTTCTGGTATGTCCCTTCCAACGCGCATCCTCCGTCGTCTCCTGCCACCAGCAATAGGTACAGCAGCATCTTGAGGAGGTCCTCCACCAACAACAGGAGCTTTCTCTATGAAGAATTTTGTTTATAATAGGTTAAAAGATATTTCTTAATTGTAAAGAATACCCCTAGTGTATCATTAATAATTAATGATTGGTACAGCAACCGCCAATTAAAAATGATCGAAAATAAAGTTTATAATAGTTTTCAATGCTGAAAAATTCTTCCTTTTAAAGAAACATCTACTCAATGAATTGACAACTCCAATACTCCTTTCTAGAAATTATGTCATCAAAAATTGCAAACAGTTACACTTTATTTTTAGAAAGAGTGGATTTCAAATTCACCAATAAAAATTACATAAATCTGAAGAGTTTTAGCATCAAAGTATAACATGAAACACCTGTGCACAAGCAATCTGACTCAACTGATGCACATGCAAATTTGAGGCTCTTACAGTCACAACCAACTTAATAGGCCAGCAGAAAGAGAGCAAAATATCTAAGTTGGTGGAACCCTACATTGTACTGCAGTCTCAGAATGTGCCAACTTTAGCAGAGACATATATGTCCCATTCTGTCTGCACATGTTGGTTTTAAATATTTTTGTGAGAATAGGGCGCTCTTGTATGCCATGAAAATATGTTCTCAACAGCTGATCAGATCTTTACGATTTAAAACAGTCATAACATTTTTTCATGTGTCCCATGATGACTGCAGAGATGAAATACATTGATTCTATTACTGTTGTGTCCTGGAAAGCAAAGTGTTTTATCTCTAATGGATGCAGCATTGCTTTGTTTCAGGTTGATTTCAGTTTTCTAATCAAGAGACATTGTCGACAAAAAGCAAATGATATATGCATACTCACAATATGTAAACGAAAATAAGAGCAGAATTACAGAATGTCTTTTTTCTCTTTATCGATAAATTAGTGTCTACACAATGCATTACTCTGAAGCATTCATTACTGTAGTGATTTTCAACATTTATCGATGAGTTGACATGAATATGTATAAAGTATAGCATTCACCTTGAAGGTTAGGTTTGCTTTGACACTTCACAACAATGACATTTTAATTTGTTTCGTTAAAGAGCAAAGTTATTCACTACATATTGCATCTTTTAACTGACGGTGACAATGGTGGATCTTCTTATCATTCAACATCAGAATGGTCAGACATGCAAAATTGTACATTTATCCAGCAAGCTTCGCGGGATACAAGTGAAAGCCACCAATGGAGGTGTTCTAGGAAACAGGTATTTTAGAGGTGTGTCAATCCTGACCAATAGGCTGTTATAGAGAAATGATTAACTTGGTTTTTCTGGCAAAATGAGCTGTTCCAAAGATCTAATGTTTCCTAGAAAAAAGAGGTATTCTAAAAAAAATAGCCACACTTCCTGGGAATAAGAGTGTTCTAAAGAGAAACAGGATCTCTTCCTGAGAATAAGAGTGTTCTAAAGAGAAACAAGATCTCTTCCTGAGAATATGAGTGTTCTAAAGAGAAACAGGATCTCTTCCTGAGAATAAGAGTGTTCTAAAGAGAAACAGGATCTCTTCCTGGGAAATAAGAGTGTTCTAAAGAGAAACAGGATCTCTTCCTGGGAAAAAGAGGGGTACTAATGAAACCTCTATTTTCCCCTTCATTTGATTCAAGAAGGTAATTCCTAGCAGTTAAGAACACCTGTTTTCTTAGAACAGCTCTGGTGGCTACATACTTCTGTACAAAGTGGTAACTTGAACCTAATTAGATGTGAATGTTTCTCCTATTAACAAGAAGCCACTCAGGTTAAAAGCTGGGAGAAACAGCACATCAAACAGAATCAAAGATAAAATATTTTGCAGAAATTAAGTTTTGTGACTGACCTACAAGGCTATTACAGGGGAGTTCTTATTGTGGAGTGCAACTTTTTCCACATGCAGGCCAATTTCAAGTGCAGAAATATGAAATGTTTTAGCAACAGTTACAAACATTTTCTCTGCATACTATCAATTAACACATGCCATACCACTATTGTTGTGTCTAGGAAATACTGTTTTCCCAATAACTTACTTATATATTTTTAGTTATTTCAACACTGGTAAAAGTGTTTAATAGAACTATGTATGGTAAAATTGGTAAAACATGATTAAAACTGAAATTGTTAAACAAAATAAGTTAGGGTGTTAGCCAGCCCTGAGAAATGACGTATAACGTCATTTTCCCAATTTAGGAGAATTTACCAATTCAGTTAACATTTTTTGAGAAATCAAAAATTAAAGTAAAAACCTGTGTAACATGTTTACTCCCATCTGCTTTTTTCATAACACTTTATACTAAACTACATTTTTATTCTGCTCAGCAATAAATATTCATAAAAGAACCATTTTTCAAAATGTGTTATCGAGACGAGGTGTTGGAAATTTTAAAAATGGTATCATGTCATTCATTCAGAACCTGAGGTGATGTTAAAGAAATACAGGTATACTTTTTGTTAATTTAATGTTTGTAATTATAGGTTAAAAAGGTCAAAACAATGCAGTTGTTTTAGGTGATCAAGAACAAAAATGTTTCTTCATTGCCCAATCAGGGTGAGTGACATTTATTTAGGAATTTCCCAATTATTAAACAAACGTCATTAGATTTTTCTTTCTGGCTAACACCCTGGAAGTGAATGGTGATTGGTTTAAAAAATAATCAACTTTTAATACATCATTAATTTTACGTAGCATAAAGGTTGTTTTTGTTTATTCCAACAAGGGATAGAAGAAGTTAATTACTGTAAAGTTCCAAAACTAAGCGTGATCCTAAAGTAAGCGCAATCCGAAAGTAAGCGTAATTTTAATGGCCACTGAAAAATTCCCGAAAAGTAAGTGCTTTTCCAAAAAAAAAAAAAAAATGTAATAATTGTAGAAGTATGGATATGTTTCACAGGGAGAGGGATGAAGTAAATACAAAAGAATTTACTATTTAAGCATAAACATTATAAACAAAACATAAACATTATAAACAAAACATAAACATTATAAACAAAACATAAAACTACAATTTAGTTTTCCGTATCTTCATTATCATCCTCAGAGGAGGACTCAGAAAAGATTTCCGACTCTGATGTCGAAGAGTAAAGTTCAATGTCCTCGAATTCACGAGACTTGCCAACTAATGAAATAATTGCCTTATGTATTAACACTTTTTTACTATCCAATAGTAAGCGTGATCCAAAAGTAAGCGCATCCAATTGTAAGAGCTCCCAGAATCTACTAATTTCTCATTTCGTTAGTGAAAGTAAAAGACTACTAATCTACCATTATTACTGTCATGGTTTGTCTGTACTGATAGTGCATGCAGATTTGTCTGTACTGATAGTACATGCAGATTTGTAGAAGTGTTCTGTGTTGTTTGTGTCTGTTTTGTGTTGTGCAGACTAGTTATGACCAATATCAGCCTATTCAGTTCTGCTACATATATGTGTGTGAACGTATATATGTGTGTATGTGATCTGTGAGTGGCTGCAGACTAGTTACGACCAATATCGGCCTATTCAGTCCTGCTACATATATATGTGTGTATGTTATGTATGTGATCTCTGATTTGATGTACTGCAATTATGTCGCAGTGATAAGTTTACTACAAACTGAAGATTTCATTCATATTCTAATTTGGCATTCAACACTAATAATATACATTTGAAACAATTTTGTGGAACATAATTTTTGAGGAATAACATCTTCACAAACATATGTAGAGTGGTCACACTTTTCTTACTGTATATATATATATACATTATAACACTGAAAATGTACTGCATTGTTTAAAATAATTATGTTACTTACAAAATGATCAACAGAATAATTATTTTGCAATGCTGCATATGAGGTATATACATAAAAATTATATTGTTCATTCTTCAAGAGATAAACATCCCTTCAACATGTTAGCATCTTAAAAAGGATTTTATAATAAAAGACAAGTTATTGCAATAACACATTTAATATAAACACTTCACCATGAATACAATTAATATAATGAAGTACTTGGTTAAAATCACACAAAATTCATACAAAAATGCATACTTTCTTTCTTCTTCTGTCCTTTTTGTGAAAAATAATATGTGAGATACAATAATATTCCAATGCCCATGGCAAATGCTAGCCAAACAAGTGCTGCTGCTTGTGTCTGTTGAACAAACTCTTGGTTAGTATGCTTAGAACCTTTCGCCATCTTTATACTGTATATATAATTATATGTACATGTATTTTATCTATAAAAACAAAAGTTCACAGTACAGCTACATGTAAAAAATAAAGAATGATAACATGAAATATTTTCATTAATGAGGCATTGTAAAGCAAATATGGGTAATGATACAGAAAATTGAGATAAAGTTGACTCACATGATGCAAAATGATTATATAAATGCACAACCTAGGAAAACCATCGTGAATCTGGATAATATATATATATTATAAAATGTAAACCAAATGTAAAATTAAGAAACATGAAACATTTACTGCATATGTATAGACCAAGAAATGGTGAGAAGGGAACTTTCACCATCAGTATTTCTAGCACTAATAGCCTGTTTCTGTGTAGTTGCAAATAACACAAAGTTGGTAAGGATTCATACTGTAGGTGGTTTTCTTATGCAATTATCAGGTGTTAACACTATTGACTCAGGGTAAACAGCATAAAGCATAAGGGTAAAGGATAAAACATAAGAATAAAAACAAATGAATTTGACAGAAAAAAGGACATTCTGGTCAATAAGAATTAGTTAAAAATATTTTTTTTAAGTTATGCACTTATATTCCTATTTTATTTATTCACCCACATCTGTTACTCACCCGAGTGGCTGTCTCATCCATTCCGGTACTCACCTGAGTGGCTAAAAATATCCTGTCTACCCATTATGGTAATCTCCCGGGAAAAAATTTAGGTCATTAATCCAAACCAAATGGATCGTTGAGCTAGTGCTGGCAAACACCTAACTGCTGCACTGGAAAGTGTACTCCTACTTGATGCAGAACAGACAGGTAACCATGGCAACATGTTGCTGACGTGAATTTTGTCAAATTCCAAGGATTGAGAATAAAGGTTAACAACAACCACATGGCCCAAGCCTATGTACAGTTAAAGTGAATCATTGTAGATGATTAGATCAATTCTTCCAAGGTGTGAAGTTGTGTTTCTTTTTTCTTTCTTTCTTTGTTGTTATGTTACTACCAAAAACTGATGCTGCTGACAAAGCAAAGTTTTACTTATGTAAAAGGATTATCTTTAACATAACTAATATTCAATTTATTGCAGTTTAAAGACTTTTGAGAACCAAATTATTTCCCATGAAATCGTAAATGATATACAGTAGCATTAATGGTAAATCTTTTTATTTACTTGTAAATGGAATTAATTACTGTATATATATATATATATATATATTAAATCAATTTATTTACTAGAAAATGAAATTAATTTACCATAAATTTACCGTAAATAAAAACATTTAGTGGTAAATGAAAATTATTTACGATAGATAAGATTACGTTATTTACAAGTAAATTAATTTCATTCATGATAAATATTTTTAATCGTTGCTCAATTAAATTAATTCTACAGTGTAGTAAATTAAGTCATTTTCGGTGAATGTGACAAATTACTCTAAAGTAAACTTTCTTTACGGAAAATGTTTCTTGTAAATGGAAATGACAAATTACTATAAAGTAAACTTTCTTTATGCAAAATGTTTCTTGTGACTTCGTTAGATTTTTATCTTTCATGCTTTGTATTTCACATGATTTACACAATATAGACATGTCATGTTTTGTCTGATTGAGCAGAAGTTCTTTCTAGACTCATAGGCTCAATGCAGAGCTTTCCATAACTCAACACAAAGTTTTATTTATAATCAGAACTTTGATCGCAGTTCGCGTTTCAATACTAACAAAAAAATTACAATTGACACATGCTGCTTAAAACTGTTTGTTTTGTTTTCCCTGCATGTACTTTTATTTCAAATGCAGGTGATATAACGTTTTAATCATTAATTGTTAAACAGTAAATCTACTTGTGTTGTCTTACGACAAGTCAGTGTATAATCTTGTAATCTTTTGTTTACTTTTTAGGTATGAATAAGTGTGAATATCAATCAATAAATCCTGGTTTCAAATCAACCTTCCTTTTTCTTAAAATAATTTTTCACAAGAAAATTTTACTGCACATAATCTCAGCCCTTAAAATTAGCGTCGGCATTCGGCAAAACTGACGCAAAAGCCGACGCAAACTAGTAAAATGTCCTTTGAC
>JANTOQ010326467.1:0-12591 GCA_027564595.1 Bythotiara depressa | reverse complement strand
TCACAGATTGGTAAAAATCCATTATGATGACGTCACGTGACGTCACGTGATGTATTTTCCCATTTTTCACTAAAAAACTTCTGAAAAAGTGCTGACGTCACTAAGTGCTAAGAAACATCAAAGGAGACGCACATTTTTAAATACAAGACATTCATTTACCTATACATTTTACCATAAAGTTTGTGTGGCGGTTGCGGTTAGTGTACGTTTTTATATTCTTCGAATGAGGGCGTAATTATTCTTTTTATACGCTTCTCAGTTGTCCATATAAGTGTATAATTTAATAATAATAACTAGTAATAAAATAAAACTCTGTCCAGAATTTGTGGTACACTTTGAAAATCAAAGATGTTCTATGAAATAATATTTCTTACCTTGAAACTGTTTTAATACGATTTTTCAAGGAACGAATATTTCTTACGTTAAGACATGGTTTTACCGCGATTATACCTGTCACGAATATGTCCATTTTCCAGTACAAAATAAAAATCGGTCAGTATGCGTTTAGCATAAAATTAGATCTTAAAAATCAATCTTACAAATAAATTTTCAGAAACATATGGCCTACCCTGTTAAGATTATTATTTTGAAAATGATGAGTTCACATACCCTCCTTTGCACGCTTTTCCTGTGGCTCAAATCCAACCAATATGTTTATAAACTCCGTATAGTATATAAACCCGTTTCCATCATCACACCTTAACCCCCTATTTCTAACTCAGCATTTTTTGGGTTGGAAGCAACAGTTTTTAAAATATCTCGTAACTCACTTATTAAAATATAACCTCTATTGTACCGATCAAACAAACAAAATGCATCATGGTATTCAAAAATTTGATCTGGTGTAAATACAGTATCCATCTTCACTGCTACCTGCAACATAGATCAACAAGTTAGCGTCTGTTATCAAAAGGTAAGAATATTTACCATTCAGTTAAATGGAAATGTTTCACACGTCAAGACTGATACGAAATGTGATTATATATTAACTAGCTATTACGTTGAGAATGATTAAACATTTGTTAAATATGGCAGCTATATTAGAGAGGAAACCTATGCATATATATATTTGAAGAAATTTGACAGTTTGAGGTCTACGTTTGTAGATATTTGAACCACCATTTGAGTTGCAATTTCTTTTAAGTTTTGACTTTCTTCTTCCACTTTTTGGCTTCGCTTAATTATGCAGTTAATATAGTTCGTTATATATAATTTATGCAGTTCCAATCTTTGAATAATTCACATACATTAAGCTCTTGATAAAACACGAAAATAAAAAATAAAAAATAAAAAATAAATAAATATTAATACAGAAAAAAAGAACATGGTTAACCCCGCAGGAAGTTTAAGTCAAATTAGAAAACCGATGATTCGTGTGTCAGAGATCACCTGCAAACGTTGATTGATAATTTCAAACGTAAATTAAAAGAAGCGAAACGTGCGTTATGAATTAGCCCAGAGGAGACCTCACAGGTCTTGCATTAGCTAAAATTGTTGAATGATATAAATAAGCTGGGTAGGAGCACTTAAAGTAATCCAATGAATAAGCCCAGTGGGAATTTCATGGTCAAACAATGTCCTGTAAATGGTAAAGAAACGCTACAAGGATGTTATTACGTCGTTGCAACGTCGTGTGACCATGATCCTCCCACTGGGAGGCACGGGTCGAAGGCGACCACGAGCACGCATAGGAAAAACCGAAACAATGATGAAGTAACTCCTAGACGCTTTATAAATTACGGGAGGATACGGTGGTCTATACACGGGACGAAGATGAAAGGGAACTCATTGCAATTTTTACAAGAAGCAGAATAAGAAAATAAGACTAGTAGGAAAATTATTATTTCATGGAATCAATGACGGCTTTTTAAAAGGGACAAAAACCTGTACTACTACAAATGATTGATCAACATAAATCCCTAGTTAATTATTGCTCTTTAAATAATTCTGTAATCACCATAAGCCTCGTTTCCATGTCAATTAGTTAAAATTTAAACCTTTAAAACTGCTGTAGTTCTTTCTAGAAAAATGGTATGATTTTAAAATCTTGAACATAAATACGACTTTTAATGGAGTTACCGATTCTGAAATCCGTCACACAAATTAAACCTATACTGCCTGGATACACCTCCTGCTTGTTGTAAATTTCCTATAGACACTATAGGGTTAATTCTAGGAAAGTCTATTATTCTCTTCCTGATGGACACTACCGGATAAATTAGATTTTAAGTCAGTGCAAAAAACAATATTATGTACGCAAAACACTAGTTGAATGGCGGAGAACTATAAGAGCTACATTCATACCTTCTTGTGCACTTTTCTCAAGTGTCTCCAGACCAGTCAGTATTTTTATCAATTCATTAAAATCAATGAGACCATTTCCGTCATCACATTTTATTTCCAGTTTCTCTAACTGATGATCAGTTGGGTTGGATCCGACAGTTTTCAACATATCTCTTAATTCGTACGCCTTAATAAAACCTCTGTTTTGTCGGTCATACAAACAAAATGCGTCATTATATTCGCGAATCTGATCTTGTGTAAATGAACTCATTTTTATTTCTTTTAACAGCACCATACATTAAAATTTCGTGTTTGAGATTTTATTCTCAAGAGAAGTAACGTCAAATGTTGTAATCGATGTATATATCAAAAGTTATGTATAGAGAAGGAATTCATTAAATTAATTAAATTACATACAGCGATAACAATGACTATTCGGTGTAACTGAATAGTAACATAGAAATACAAGTCATAGCTAGATTGTGACTTAAAAATAACAGTACAAACTCTAACCGCATATACCTGTGGGAATATACGTGATGAGATGCTTCTTTTTTATAAATATTTAAAAGGAACTTACGATTCGATTTGTGCGACAAATGTTATATCTCAGTTGAATGATCTGAACCGTTAAGTCAAGCAGCACAGCCTGTCGTATCAATAAACGTTCGTATCGAGTGTTTCTATATATTTCCGAAAATATAACAACACACGCTAATTCGGCCACTTACAGGAATGACGAATTTGTTCGAATTAGCGAAAATTCGAATTATTAAAAGTTGGGATTATATTAATATTAAAATAGCAGAAAAACATCAGAAATGAAGAAGAACTTTATTGTTGTTTAAACGATTTTCTTTCACACTAATACTTATTTACTGTATTTATATCGCGTACTACATTTCGGAAAAGAAGTCAGTAACTTTAACTTGCTTGAACTTCACAGTTGAATTGAGTTGAAAGCGATAGGACAGAACAGACATAAAATAATTATAAAAAAGTTTTTTTCTTTTAGTTCGAATTGCAGACACAACATTGCCCCAGGAAATAATGATTTTCCCAGGAAATAATGAATTTATTCGAATTCGTGAAATTTCGAATCAACGAATTTCGAATTACCTGATGGATTTTGAAGAGATCTATTAGGAAATGCCCAAGGGCATATATAATTTTTTCGAATTTGTGAACGTTCGAATTAACGGCCCTTCGAAGTAGCGGATGTTGACTGTCCATCCACAGCTCGTTCTCGTGCAAATCCTTATATCAACTCTTTGGTGACGGCGACCCCCGTAAAAAAACTAAATAAATACTCATTTCTTTGTTGTTTTATGTTTTCCAACTGTGTTAAAATTTAGAAATTAAAGAAAAAATAAAGTTGGTAAAAATGATAAGACCCCCTTGGTTTTCATATAATTATAAAGGTTGTTAATAGTCCTTTTATAACAGGCAGGGGTTATATCCAGGAAGGTGGTATATTCAATAATTAAAGAGGTAAATAAGAGTGACATCAGTACTGAAAACAATGTTTTTAACGAAGAATCCGTATTTCAAATTTATTTTTAATGATTGGACAAAAATCGCACTAGAACACTTAATTTCTAGTTGAAAGTCTGCGAAGTAATATCTCGTCTAGGAGCGAATAACGTAATTTGAAGCACCAAATTATAATGTTTTTCGAGTGGCACGAAACTATTCAATGGTCTTTGTAGATAAACGTATTTAACGAAACAACAGTACTTTTTGAAATGTTCGACATCTGATCTAACAAGTGATTGACCAATAAGAAACCTTCCATTCATCTTCCTTACTTGTTACCTGCTTATAGTATTATTAATCGCTTCTGCTTATTTATTCTTCATGCACTAAACATTTTATACATGTTTGAAGGTACATATGTTCTACTCTCACAACTGACACATTGTAAGTGACATCAAATCATTAGTTATTGACATTGCTACCAAAGCGCATGTGAGATACAACCCATAAATAATATACTAAGATAATAAAAATTAGCTCCACAACTAAAGAGTGTCTATGTACATATAGAATAACTTAGTTAAATATTTTCAGTTTTCCTTTTTCAGACGCCTGTTGACTTAAGACTTAGGATCTTTGGAACTTTGGAACTGAAGCAACCGTGTGATCCTACAGCACGGATGTAAAGGAAGGGTGTGGGACGAAATGGGATTTTGAGAGATCATGAAATGGAAAAATCAATTAAATTAAAAACACTTCCCGTTGTTTCTGATGAAAATACGCTGGAAAGTGTGACACTGTCGAGATTCCCGTCAACACCTATCCCCGTTCTGGTTTTAAGGACGCTCTGCGTATAAAGGGGGAACATGAAAGGGGCCTACACACGCAAAATTCTCAAATAATTTGTGTAGGATTGCAAGCACATGTGAGAGACAATGTCTGGATTTGGAATAGAGGTTTTCTCGATTTGGACCACAATCCTATGCGTTTTTGAAAATCGGCCATCTTGGTAGACCTTGGTAGTATAGCAAACACAACGTTACTGTGGGAATCACCTTGAACGCTAGAAGAAACAAGGATTTATACTCAAGATTTTTATTATCTGGCTTCATTATTTTGTTGTTAGAAGTAACACAAAGATCTCAAAGTGTTTTAAAACATTAGATACTTTCGCCTGAAGAAGAAATCCGGAAAAGATTGGTGGTGGTGGCATGGCTGTGGGGGATGACCTGAAGAATATTATTTACCTAGCTACGAAAGATATATATGTTTAACTATATATGTTTAACTCACAAAAAAGACCACAGATGGATATCAAAGTTCAAATTTAACCTTTTTGAAAGCATTTTTTACGCAGATTTGTATTAGGAATTCCACAACTTATTCAGGTAGCTAACTCTGGTTTGTTTATTTTGTAGTTAACGGTTTACATGTAAACCGTTTAATTTTTCTGCCTGAAAAAAGTTGATGTTAATAGTATAAGATATGTTACGTGTGTGCGAAATGATTTTATATATATATTTATATTTATACGGAGATCTTTCTTTACATGATCACTTGTTTTCAGTACCTGGTTTTGTTTACATTTTTACTTGCACTTTTATCTCCACCATTTTGAACTTCAGAAACATGTGCTTTTATTTAAAATGGTAGTTAAGCAATACCTTTCTTTCAAGCAAAGAGCCTCCCAGGAAAGCACATGTTTTGAAGTTAAAAAAGACAAAGGTGCCAGGTGGTTTCAAATTATATCTTTTAGAGTGACAGCAGCCAAAATTTGTGGCTATAAAAATAGTCATTGGTTTAAAAGTGGTTTATAGCTAGCTACGTTCAGGTGGCGTTGTGATTGCATATGCAACAATTTGTTATTGCTCTGTTCTTTTCATCAGAAGGTTGATAGGTGCGGTACTTCGTAATTTCAGGATATAAAAGTTTAAAAATAATGTTTCGAAAAACTTAAAAAGCCAATCCTGAAATATCAGGATTATATAATGTATATAATTTTAAAACAGTAGTAAATAATTATCATCTTAGTGGTGTTGTACCAAATTACAAGATAAAATAATAAATAAATGGGATAAAGTTAAAAGTTGTGTTTTCTCGCCAAAGTTTGAAAATTTACCAATTTACTAAATTCGCATAAAAATGTTAAATTTGTAATTTCTGTGAGAACTATGTTAGCTAACCTGTATATATCTTCCATAACTAAATCATCTCAACAATCTTATTGTGCTGAAAAATAATTTCATAAATTATGGCACTTAACTATAATGCCTGAGATTGGATGGACATTCCTAGAAAAACTTCAAAACAAATGTTTTCCTCACACAATCAAGCTATCTAACTAAGATCTTGTGTTAGTTCACCCAAGGAAAAGAATAAAAGATTGACAACAATTATAAAGTGGTGCCATAATAATTAGTTATATATTATATATATTTTTAAATTGCAGTATAAAAATATGTGGAGCTTAATTTTAAAGTTGCTATCAAAACCACTTGAATCAAAAGCTGTAGCTAGAGCTATAAGAAAAAACTTTTGTCACATCTCAATGCAATTTAATCTCGCATGTCATATCAACCTTCCTTTTTCGTGAAGAATAATCAGTGCATAATTTCATCAGAATAAGTATCAACAAATACCATCATGGTGTCCAACAAGCATACTTTCTTTATTCCTCAACCAAATTTCTCTTCGCTCTTTTAGTAACTTCTTTTGTTTTTCACCTTATTAATAATCGTTGGAAATCAGTAAGACCTCTTGACTGTGTTTCCGTAGCCAACATTAAAACTACTAAACCGAAACATCTTGAGAATAACAAATAATTAACACCAGCAAACATCTGAGAAATAATAAAATGAACTTTGTGTACAATAATTACTACAGCAGCTCTTCTTCTCGGGAGCAAAAATGAAAACTTTTACTACCAAGATGGCTGAAACGCTATCAAAAACAAGAAAACCTCTATTGCCTCCAGCATTACATGTAACAGCTGCATCGGCCATGTTTGTTTTCGATAATATCGCACAATCCAATTTTTCACTGATTAAAATAACAGTGTTTTTAGATATTTGGGAACGAAGAACGCCTCTGTTGAAAAAGGAATTCAAAATGTCAAGATTGTATGTTTATCATTTTTTTAATAGTCAATACTTTCACTCAAAACAATTAAGAATTTCACCTTCAAAGTCAACAAGAAGTTTTATTTCGTCAAGACAAATGTATTAGAGGGCGTGGATCAAACAATTTGAAACCACCTAAAAATACGGGAAGTATGTCTTCCACATCCCCAAGAACAACCCCTAAATATTGAGTTATACTATAAGATTGCAGTTCACTTGTGGCGATCTATCTAAGAAAGACACGTTTTTAATATATCTATAATTCCCGAAGATCCAAAACAACGATTGTTAATTTGGACTTGAACTCACTTTTGTTTTGTTTTGTTTTGTTTTTGTGTTATTTAAATTCAAATCTTGAATAGACCGTTCCTGACATTCAAATAAACAAAAAACTTGTGTTTATGAGAAGCTTGTTTCCATGTAATGTTTAAAAAATCTAAACCTTGAAACAGCTACAGTTCTTTCTAGAAATATGGCACGATTTAAAATCTTGAAGATATATACAACTTTTGACGGAGATACCGATTCTGAAATCCGTTTCTCATAAAAATCAAAGGAAATCTTCGAGTTAAGTCACACAAATTAACTTGGGGAATGGCCTATTGACCAAATGTTCATAAAATAAAATAAACATTTCTTCTTAAGAAACCTTTCAGAGACTTTTAGTAATATAATTTGTGAAAATATATATCCGTAATAAGAAACTGTATGTACAAAGGGAAAAAATTGTTTTGAATTTCTTATTGAAATTTTTAATTATATTATTTTATCTGTTAAATTTTTATGAAGAACATAACTATCTTTATTTCCCCTTTTATTTCAAATAACGTCCTTGAAAAAATTTAAACTGTAACCAGTAATTATTTCATTCACTTCCTGACATATTTTTTAAATTTCTTGAAATTGAGAAATATTTAGAGGTTAAAATTTTGTGAGTAATAATATTTATCTATGAGGAAACGTTTTGTATTTTTTGTGTGCAAAATATTGACCCAAAAGTGTCGAGAGACCTAAGACATTTTTTTCAATATTCTATGATATATTTCCTATTCTTGAAAAAAAATAATTAAATTTATATAAAACCCGACACATATTGTAGACGAACCTTTTAGTTTTCATAAAAAAACAACTTCATGTCTGCACTCGTTCTACTTATTGAATTATCTATTTTTCATATATCTTATAAAGATTTCGACACCTGCTGAGAAAAATGGTCCATTGCAAACAGGTAGCATATTATTTGAGTACGGAAATTACGGTGTTCTTGTTTCGAATAGGCTATATACCATAACCTGAATGTTTCATGATGAAATCATATGTACCATGAAATATTAGCGGTGTGTGGGCCGAATCCGCCCCCCTCCTCACCCGGTCCTTACTAACACCAAAATGGCCCGGGCCAAATAGGGTTAATGCATAAGTATACCTCCTGGTTATATTAAACTTCGCGTTGGAAACCATGCCAATTTTATGAGGAACCAGTACGTCATGTCAGCTTTTACCAAATTAATTTTACATTATATTTCCAGGATTTTAAGCAGTGTTTTATGTGGACTCGCTAAACCAAACAGTTACGTCGCTTACCTTTCACCTAATCTGCTTTCTATTCGAAAAATCAAGCAAAATAGTCATCAAAACAATTAATATGTTGGGTGGTTTATTGCTTTCTTTATATTTTAATATATCGTTCTTTGCTTGTAAATATTCGTGTTTCAAAAGGGTTGAAAGCTTTTACAGTACTTCCATACTTTAAATACTTTCAAACGAAAACACCAAGTGGTAACACAGAGGGAGAATTAAAGAGACTTCTGTCTGGAATGAAATTTAAACATGGTCATTTTGTTGTGAACATTTTAGTTCCGGAGTACGATCCTCCAGTCAGCATCCCCCGATATAGCAGACACGCCCTCGCAGACACATGCGATTGAGTTGATATGTTAACGCGAAAGTAGAACGTAATGCAAATGACAAAGAAAAGAAGAAATAAAAAATAAAAAATAAAAAGAGAACTTAGCACTCCATGCGCAACAAGGAAATTACATTTAAAAAATCAAAAAATGAACTTGATCAAATAAAATCAAATGTTTACACTTAAAATAAAACTATTGAAAAATTAGAAATTGAAAACCAGCTTTAAAGTTGAAGAAAATTGATAGACTTTACCAAGAAAATGAAAAAACACTGGTTTGAAAAGAAACGGTTTTCATATGATATGTTGGTGAAACAACCCACAGAATTTCAATATTTATGTGGCTTATAAATTGACCAGTTAAACTTCTTCTCTTCATGTATCCTGATTGTAAAGGAACGAGTGTGAGATCCCTGAGTAAATCAACCAAATTGCTGTCTATCCTTACAGTTACGTAGCAATATTCAGGCATTGTGGCTTATATGTTAGTTGTAAATGAAAGCAGATTACATAGCATTTTCAACACCTATATAACCCATGACTCTTTATCCGTTATACACACTAAACTTTGTTTGCATTAGCAACGGTATCTAATGTTAAATTATCCATGAAAATATTGTATTTCAGTGAAGTAGTATATGTTTTATTACTAAACTTGATATTTCCTCAGTCGTTCGCGTTGTATTTTCCGATTAATTTTGTAAACAAACATGATTGCCGAAAATCTGTCGCTACAGACAGAATTACTAGTACCCATGCTCCAGCATATGAAAGTCCGTAATAGAACATTAAATATGCCGTTGTTATTTCCTGTCATAGATTTTGGTTCTTCTAATACATATTACTAATATTTTTCGTCTTCTATACAAACAGATAAAAAGGATTGCGCTGCAGGTACACATTCGGTAATTGCGTTACTGTCATCGATTGTTGAGAAATAAATTGCGTATCCATATATGGTAATGAAAAATGGTGCCGATTCCGCTTGAACTAACAAAGTGCATAACCTTAATCAATACCGTCATGCGATCTACACGACGTATTACTATTTTGAAGAAGGTATGTTACTCTGTGCAAATCATTTCTAATTGTTATTACAGACTCCTAGAAATTGTATTTTCTTATATAGGTTGGATCCCTTCGTCTGGATTATAACATATAAAATGGCACCCTCAAAATATTGAAGAGTTGTGGTTAGTAGTTATTCAGTTAAATATTAAAAATTAAATTAAACGAATTAAATGGCGCAAATAAATAAAAGATTACATTCACTAGTTGTCTTCTTTCTTTCCTTCCTTCTTTCTTTTTTTATTTGTTTGTTTAATTTCTTATTTACACAACTTTAATTACTAGAAAACGGGTACACACATAATTAATATTTTTTGGAATTACAATCTGGAATTCTTAATAAAATTAATAATTCCAAAAGCCAAATTTCCTTTCAGTTATGAAACATTACCTCAAAATTCCCTATAGTCAATGTTCTTAAAAAAAGTTGTAAATATATAAAAATGTAATATTAAAATAAAAATAAATCTGTCTGAAACATATTTATGTATATCTCTGGAACAGTGAAGAGGTATTCTCGACGCTAATGATTCAACGGTTGGGAAATTGATTGATGTATACACTCTAATTGAATTTATATTCATTTAACTTGAGAAAATGATTAACAACCACACAAAAAAGGAACATTTGCTAAAAACGCCAAAATACAGCTATCGTGCTAAAGAGGCTACTGTTTTGAATATATTTTCTTTCTCTGCAACATTAAAGCCGACAGCAGATTTGAGTTACTCATCGAAAAATAAGCCTACATGTAAAGTATCAAAGCATATCTGCACTGGAAATAATTTTATGGCGTTGTGAAATCTAGACAAATAGGAAGACTTTGACCGTATAAGAAGGCTTTGACCGTATGGAAAAATAATCAAAATGGTAGCCTCTTAAGCGCGACAGTTGTATTGTTGTCAGACTCATACCCAGTGCTTTTCCTTTTCAATGTAATCTTTACCCCTTCAATACATATTCTGGTCAAAGTCTTCTTAATTTTCAAGATTGTAAAACGCCATAAAATTACTTCCAGTGCAGATATGCTTTTGACACTTTGCATGCTGGCTTATTTTTCGATGAGAAATTGAAATCTGCTGTCGGTTTTAATGTTGGCTGAAAAATATAAAATATTCAAAATGGTAGGCTCTTAAGCGTGATAAGTGTATCATCTTTTGTGGTCAGCCTCATACCTAGTGCTTTTCCTTTTCAATGTAACTATCCTCGTAGCGAAAAGGAAAAGTCTTTGGATACGAGGTTGTTTATGAAGTTTTACTCACCTTCCTGATCGAATTTTTCCGCAGTTTCTAAGCCATCAATAATGTCTATGAACTCGTGGAACTCAATCAAACCGTTGCCGTCAGCATCCATCTCAATAGTAAGTTCTTCCAAAAGTTTATCGGTTGGATTATAACCAATTGTTTTCAACATTTCTCGTAATTCTGTACTTATAATATATCCTTTGTTTAGCCTATCAAACATACAAAAGGCATCATTGTATTCTCGGATTTGATCGTCCGTGAACCTGTTCATCTTAATAGTTTACTTAATTCCCTTTGAAAACAGCAATTGAGTTTGAACGGAACTGATTTATAAAACATTTGTACATAGTGTTGGTGGTGAATTCAACTTTCTAGTTATAATTCAACTGATGTTAGCAACACCCTACCGCAACTATATATATACATATTTAAACGTTGTTTAACTAATTAAGAGAAAGTTTTCCAAGGTCAAGTTTACATGCAGTGTCCCTGGTAATGAATGAACGATGATGATTATGCGAAATATAAAAAACAACGAAATTATATTGTAAACCTATTGTAAACAAGCAAAAAGATTTCCCCAAAAAAAAAATGGAAAAAAATCCTAGTCAAAGCAAACCATTTTTTTTCCTTACAAATATAACCAATCTGAAGAAAAAGTATTTTTGATAGAAAGCGATAGAATGTGATAGAAGTGATAGAAAGTGATAAAATTATTCAACTACAAGAAGAAAGAGCTGAAATCTTTAATAAATATTTTGTAAATATTACCTCTACTTTGCCTATTAGAAATTGGAAAAATTATTTTTCCCACGACTTAGACGATATTTGCTTATTATGCTGACCATCCTAACATTCTCATAATTAATAATTTGAGTAATAGTACTTTTAATTTCTCCCTTATCTTCCCTTGGGAGACCTATAGAGTTGTCACGAGCTTAAATCCTAAACAAATCAACAAGTGATTCCATTCTTACTAGGACTTTACAGCTAGTAGCTAATGATATATGTGTTCCGCTGACTGATTATATGGTCCAAACATAGCACCCAACATGCTCTTTACAGCCCACTTCAAAACTGGCAAGCCTGTTAAAGTAACTCTGGAAAGATTGGTAAAGTTTTGATCGCTTTGTCCAAAGCTTTTGATTGTTTACCGCATGATTTCCTCCTTACAAAATTATTTGCCTATGGCTTTAGTCGAAACAGTTTTAAAACTTCTTCAAAGCTGCTTATCAGGTAGACATCAGCATACCAAAATTGGTTCATCATTGAAATGGATGGTAATTATATTAAGGGTTCTCCAAGGCCCATATTGAGACACTTATTATTTAATATATTCATTAATGATGTTTTCTTATTTATTACCCAAACTGAAATTTGCAATCTTGCTGATGACAATACTCTCTACAGCTATTCTGACTGTAACTGGAAAAGTGTCCAAACTATACGATGTCAAAGAATCGCTGTAGATGTATTCAAAGCAATAAACAAC
>JANTOQ010326466.1:11993-22198 GCA_027564595.1 Bythotiara depressa | reverse complement strand
CGTTTTGTACCATTATATTATGGCCAGGATTGTAGCTACCTCCATTACTTAGATTTTGGAAGGAAAATTGCTATTTTTATCACAGTTTCTTAATTCACAGCAAATTAAAATTGTTTTAAATGAAAGTAAATTTAGTTCTCATACTGGTACCGTAAACTGCCATGTATAAGCCCAGGGCTTATCTATGGAAATAGCATTTTTTTGGTGGGCTTATCTATGGGTGGGCTTATTCATGGATGGGCTTATACATGGGCACCGTGTTTGTGTTAGTGGAAAGACAAAAGAACAATAACAATGCTTTTTCAGGTTTGCGACTTCACTGTTTTGTTTCTTTTCTTAAATGAGACGATTCAAACAAGTGTTATAGACTTAAACAATACATACATATAAAACAGCCATTCATCATCGTCACTTGTATAATCATCATCCTGATGAGAAAATAATCATATTTTAAATCACATGTCTTTTCTTCCAGATTTCGCTACCTGGGCTTATCTATTGGTGGGCTTATACATGGGTGGGCTTATCTATGGCAGGGTCGGAAGCGTAAGGTTTTGGTGGGCTTATCTATGGATGGGCTTATACATGGCAGTTTACGGGTACATGCAAATGCAAGTTATTTAAAACAAAATATAAGATGCAAAACCAGTTGTTATTTAATTGTTACTAACGTGTTTGGCTGCACGTGCACCTAGCACTAAATACACAGGTAATGTTTTACAATAATTAAAAAGAAACAGGGCCGTAAGAAGGTTTTAAAAAGTGGTGGGGCACAAAGGAAAACAAAAATTATCGACTTCCGATAAAAGAAATAGAAAAACCTGAACAATAACAGAATAAATTATTACAAAACGCTCTTATTTTTGTTTAACTTTAGATAACTTACGAAAGGTGAAAATGGTGTACTCCGCAAGTATGGTCACTAAATTTAGGTTCGTTTAAAAAACGTTCCTTTTTTATTGCTTCAAATCGGGGCAAGTTTTTTTCTTATCTTCGATTACATCATGAAAATAAAAATAAAGGATTGGAATAAAGAAAAGATGTTGTGATGGATACTATCTTCGTTCTATTTTCAGAACGTTACTAAAAAGTGTGATAGGAAATAAAATATTTACTTGAAGTGAAGTAGTTATTGAGTTTAGCGCGAACAGCTGATGTTAGTTGTGAATTCAATAATAGTGATTGAGAAATCTGCGTTTTTCATTCCCTATTTAAAAAAAGGCAAAAGTAGTTAATAGATGCATTTTTAATCAGATGGATATACACAGATCGAGCATTTTACTGTATATTTCATTATATATAGATAGATCTGCCATATCGAAGTTTCTTTCCCTTAACATCACATCTTAACACTTTTAACATTAACACTTTAGCGCATATTCATACCTCCTGGTTATATTTAACTTCCCATTGGAAACCCTTATAAATTTATGAGGAATCAGGGGGGCATTATTGTTTTTTTACCAAATTTATTTTACATTGTATTTCCACATTTTTACCCCCTGGAAGTAGTAAAAGCAAAGAATTTACAAATGATTTGATTCCTTTCCGGAGACGCTACGCATTAAAAGGGTAAAACTTTTTCATATTTTAAAGACGTTGTGATGAAGGAAATCCGGTTCACTCTTTTGAAATCTATTGAAAATGTTTTTCGTAATGCAATATTGTTTTGTTTTCTTATTCTAAGGTTTTAGCTCTGTGAACGTAATAAACACCACCTTTCACAATATTACACCGAAGGAACACATTCGTATATCGCATTACATATATAAATACATAGATAGACCTATATAATGATATAATATACAATAATAATAAATAAATATAAAATATTTCAGTTCAACTTTAGTTACCTACACAGACGTTCAAATTAATTTTCGTCAGAAATGGCACGCCTGTTTCAATTTTAAAGATTATAATCATTTTTCAAAGCGAGGCTAACAAACGTGACAGGCGATTACATCCCATCCATTTCGTGATTTTCATTCCATTCACTTGTAGCATCGCTCCTTTTTGTCCAGGAATTTGCATTCTGTATTTAACAAAAATTCAAAGAACGTTATTTTTGTCAACTTAATAAAGGCCCATTGTTGGAAAGTTCGAAAGCAAAAAATGTGAGACACCTGCGGCAATCTAGTTAACTCTCACCTATCATCTGCGGGAGGTTCCGTTACACAAACGAGATTAATGTTTGAAATGGCCAACAGAAGACATTGAGTACAAAGAAAATGATTGAGCTTTTATTCTGCGGAAAAAGCATAAAAGATGTATACCATACCACGTGTCATTATTGCTACGGTGATTATAAGTTTTTTAATGAAAACGTTTGCACAGTTAATCAGTTAATATAGTTACTTCCCGTAGGCACACAATGGTCAAACAACGTCTTTTCAAAGTCGAATAAACGTTATAGACGTCGATATAACGTTGTTTCAACGTCGCGTGACCATGATGTGCCCACTGGGTTACGTCTCGTGGTTTTCCCTAACGGTTGGTTGAAGTTGAGTAATTTGCTGTCGCTTCTAGTTTTTATTTGTTGTCTCTGTTTTAACGTTTTTAAACATTTCTCTTGGGTTATTATTATTATTCCATTCTTTAGGATAGATCACCCATTTTCTGTGAACTTGAAATCCTGCTAAGTTATTATCTAAATTATTATCTTTTTTAAAAATATAGTCGCCAGTAGACTAGAAGCATTTTTTTTCCAACATTAAATATATATAATATGTAATATCAAAATAATGCAAAAAATGAATTAATAATGGTAACCGAAAAACCGATATCCCCCGGTTTTTAACATTTGAAGCAGTCTTGAAACAGACACAGTCGACAACCCTCGACATTATATGTCAGTAAAAGATGAAATATCATCATGAAACGAACAGTTAATGAAATAAAGACACTTTCACAGGAATCTCCTTGTTAAAAATATCTCCATACCATTTGATAGACACATGACTGTACAGAAAAGGGGATTAAAACGCCATGAATGTCAAATATTTCTTCAAGTAGTATTAGAGAATTATATAGAAATAAAATAACAACTTCTCGGTCGTTTTCGGATCAGGGATTTATACTCGAACTAATCATTTAAGTAGTGAACCAAATAGTACCTGGTGTCTCCGGAAATTATTTAAAATCTTGTTTCATTTCTTTGTTATTTTGCTTTTTCCAGAATGTTATTAACTGGAAATGAAAATAAAAATGAAAATTGGTAAATGTTGATATGTCCCCCTGATCTTTCATAAAATTATAAGGGATACTATTTGGAAATTTACAATAGGCAGGGGGGTTAAGAACGAAAGAAGTTTTCTTCTAACTTAATAACGCACTACAAAGCTGTAGGGAGGAGACATATATGTCTTGGTCAGGTGAAGAATGAATATTTGTTTATGTAATAAACTATGTTCTTGTTGACATAACTGTACACATATTTTTACTTTTGGTCTGTTTCCATATATGCTTGACAAATTGAATCGCTATTGTCTTCTGTGTTTATCAACAACCTAAAGTTGCTTTCACTTACAATACAATTTAAGAATTTTGAACTAAGTATTTTAGTACCCCCGTGGCTAGACTAAACTTCCTATAGGAAACCTTTCTAATTTTTTGAAAAACCGGAGGATCGTGTAAAATATTGTTAACTTTGTTTTCCCTTTCATATCTAATAACTAACCCCCTGGAAAACGAAACTCAGGAAAAAGAATGGGAAATGACTTGATCCATTACCGGGGGAAATAAGCACTAAAAAAGTTTTAATTTCTTGAGATATTTTTTTAAGTTTAGTTTTAACTTTTATATAAATACAACGAGTTAATTAAAAAAGTAGTTATATATTAATAAATAAAAACATATGAACAATTCATGAACATTATTGTAATGTTTAATGTTTAAATGTTAGATTCCGATTATTGTAATGTTTAAAGTTCAATTCGGATCCGTAGAATCTATTATGGGGGACAGGAAGTCATTTGTTGCCTCGTCCAAATGGTTAGTCAATAACATATCCAATGTATCAATTTTGAAATCGTTTTACAGGAACAAACAACTCACAATGGTATAAGTAGGCATATTTCGTTTTGCTATAAATTTTATGATTAATGAAGGATATGATTTCTTTCCTTAGAATCGAAGTTTTTCACAACATCCTTCAAGGTTAAGTTGCAAACTGGGTAGCAATGAGGTCAGATCTCTTGTTGTTGTTGTCGTTGTGTTGTTGATGTTGTATTTCTTGGTGAAAATAAAACTAATTAAAGGTGAAAAAATAAACAAATCTTCGAATCCGTTTTACGATATTCCAGGAATCGGAATAATCGGATTTCGTCTTGCGTGTTTTAAAATAAAGACTGTTTGTAATCTTTATTCATCTTTAATCTACGTAGGAGAGATTAGAATGACGTCACTATAATGTCTGTTTAAGTGGGGACTTCATTTTTTAAATGTTATGACTTTTTTTTATTAACGACGGGTGTTCTTATTGTAGGAACTGTTATCATAATATCCATACTTAAAGACACATTTAATTGTTTATTTTACCCCCCGTTCAATTGTTAAAATAAACAGGGCATGTCTTAATAAAAATTGTTGTTTCTAAGATACTATAATAAAGGTTTTACCGGATTGCGATGTTGTAGAAAGCCTTGATCTTTGTACATGAAGAATACGAGGAATCATGACATGTACGGGTAAGATGAACACCATACAGTTTGGTATAAAAGCAATTTATAAATAACCTTTTTCTTACTATGTCTGTTTATTTTTCCCTTGTTGTGAGTTTTCGTGATGCGGGGGACGAGATTTTAACTCACTTTATTATATATTGTACATTATTTATAATTCCCTAATGGTATGAAACACTAAAGAAATTGGTTATATTATCTTAAGCTTAACAATAAATTTGTGAGGTCACTTCATTGATAAAAAACTATTTTTATTGGATTGTTACATTCGACCCATTTTCAGAAAAGCAATTATCGTACGTAGCTATATTTCTTGGATTCATTTTACAGATTATTACTAGTACAAAATCATATAAGTCCTCTTGAACGTAAATAGTTTAGAAAAGTTGAAATAATATGTTGATATTTTGTTAAAGAAGCTTTTCCTTAACCCTATTAAGCCATATTAAATGGTGTAGTTATTAGGAGAAATTTGCCTCTGCTAACTTGACTTTTTTATATGTAAAATGTAAAACAATGCATTATTTATTTATTTATTTATATTATTATTTTATTTATTTATTTATTTATTTATTTATTTATTTATTTATTTATTTATTTATATTAATTAATTAATAACTTAATGATCGAGACCTGTTATCAGGTTTACAGTCTTGTTTTGTTTATTATTTTATTTTTCCATATATTTCCTATATTTAGACCCCTCATAAATAGCAACATAGCAAAAAAATTATTCATTTTTGAGCACAAGATGTATTAAAAGGATAAAGCTTCTTTCTATCAGAGTAAACGCGAAGTAACGATTACACTCATTTTTTTAATAAGAAACTTTGGTCAGGGGTTAGACCCGATTTTTAGGTCAAAAAGTTTCTTAAAGGTTTCTTATTACTTATCTTGGAAAATCGTATCCAAGCAGATTGTAAGACGCCAAGACGTGTAAACTAGTCAGAAATAACATTTATATTACACACAAAGCACTACAGCACAGTATTTTCTTTCAGACATCAGCACTTAACAAAGGTTTCTTAATTTCGAAAATCAGAAAAGTTTCTTAGAAGAACTATGGTAGCCTTAAAAGTTTCTTAATTTTTTGGTTGTCCTACCCCTAGTTTCTTATAAAAAGTTTCTTATAAAAAAAATGAGCGTATACAAATAATGAGCGAATGACGTATTTGGTGAAAAGGAAGACATATTGTTCTTATCAGGAAGTAAATTTAAAACCACAATTGCAGATATTTAACAGAATCTTTTAACATGTATCGACTGTGTGTGACCACGTGTCACTAAATATTGAAAGATTTATAATTTAACCCGTGCGTGGGTAGATGAAACAAACTCTCCTCATTCCTTTTTATCTGTTCGTCTTACCTTTCTCGTCACAGACGAAAGGATATTTACTTAACATGACACTTAGTTCTGCTACCATATTTAAAACAATAGCCTTTAGTATCTACCAACATGGATTATCATAATTAAACCGAAAATAGTATACTATAAACAATAAACAAACCATTGTTTGTAATAAATTATTATTTCTCTCCTATAAGAATCAAACAGTCACTGTTAAAGCGATACTGTCTCTTTTACGCCCTCTATGGCGCTAAACTAATATATTGAAAAGATTTTAACTTATAATGCCTGGCTACACCTCCTGCCTATTGCAAGTTTCCTAGTAGTAACCCTTATAATTTTATGAATCATCCGGGGGATTTATCAACTGTTACGAACTTTAATTTTCCTTTTTTTATTTCCAATTAGTAACACCCCAGTAAAAAGCAAAACAGCACAGAAATGAATAGATTGGAATAATTTCCAGGAACACCAGGCACTGTATAGGTTAACGAGAAAAGTAAAGTTTTGTTGGCCTATCCCACCACACTGCTGTTTTGCTGGTTTTACCGAAAGCTTCCGATATTTTTTTTGGTCCAATTAATCCCCAGTAAAATTAATTAATTTGTTAATTGGGAAATAAATTTTAAATAATAACGTCACCTGATGACGTCACGTTATTTATCTCTAAGTATTCGTAATAAAAAGCTGCACAACGTTGAATTTGTAGTTGAAATATTGTTTGGAGGAGATAAGAGAAAAACAAAAAACAATCTGAAACAGTGGTTAATTTAAAATTCCCAGTCTTATTTTTCAATGGGCGGAGCATTTTCCGTCTTATTATTCAATGGACGGAGCATTTTCCGTCTATATCATTGCAACAAAGAAAATTTTCAAGTTTAAAAATTGGACAGGGGATAAGTTTCCCACAATTTGTCGACTGTTTGGTTAAATAAAATGGATAGAACTAGCAATCTATTTCTACCTTCACGCACGAACTTTAGTTCTTAAGTACTATTAGAAACCAATTGTTTACAGAGGTTACATTTGCTTCCCAGTGGGAAAATCATGGTCACACGACGTTGCCACAACATTACAACAATGTCTTTAATGTTCCTTCAACGTTGTCAGGACGTTGTTTGACCATGATGTGCCCACTGAGTTACATCCAATTGTTTTTGTTGCTTAATATGTCTATAGGAGAATGACAATATTTATAAATAACGTATTCGAAGATCACGCGAGTTAAGAACAGTTTTACTGCCAATAAAGAGATATGTTTAAAGTGACAAATGGTTTTCTTCTGTGAACGTAGTGTAAACGCATAAAAACACTCGTTTCTTCTTACTAATAGCTACGCTCTACCTTGTTCGGTTTTATTTGAACGTTCTAAAACATAATACATATTATTTGTTGTACAATGAATGTCAGTATAGATATTTTTTACAAAACTCAGGAAACAATTCTATTGTCAGCATTTTTCTGCGTAATTTTGTAAATTTATTGCAAGAAACATAAATATTGATTCAATAGATGTTATAAATAGCATAATACATTAATATTGCTAACTAGGTACTAATTTATATTTTCCATACAATGTAAGTAAGTAAGTACATTTATTTGCCACATAAAATCATAAAGTAACAAAAATAGATAAAATAATGTATACAAATATTAACAGAAAAATTTATTTAAAAAAACAAACAAACAAACAAACAAACAAACAAACAACAACAACAACAACAAACTATTTACATACTAGTGTGGCAAGGAATACCGGAGGGTCAATATGACCCTATTTCCGTGGCATTCCCCATATGTAGATATTGAATGTAGAAACAATAAAGCTACTTTACAACTCTAATACATTTTCCTTCCATTGCTTATATTGTTATCAAATTTTCATAAGCACCCAAACTACCGCCATGGGGAAACGGCTCAGTAACTGAAACCAATTGGATATTAACCGGTATAAAATTGTAGATAAAACCAAATAATATTAGCCTCAATAGGGAAGCAGCTTAAAAATGATTGCAGAAAGTTTGCGAGAAGACCAACATCACCCAACCCCTAACCCTATTCCGTAGGGTTGACCTTTTAATGCCTAGTAATACTTCATTCTCTGTTGTATTGTTTTTATTGGCAACCTTTCTAAATTTTATGAAGACCCAGGGTCTTATCACATTTTACTAACTTCGTTCTCCCTTGTGGTTTAAGATTCTACCTCCCTGGAAAATGCATTAAAATACAAAGAAATAATAATGAGTATTTCAGGGGGTCACTGGCAGTAAATGTGGTTGGTAGAAAGGTGGTACCAAAGCTCAATGATTCATTCGAGTTATTGATCCGTGGAAGTATTTGAAAACTAGCCACACAAGTCAATATCCTCAGTCACAAAATAAATGCTAGAAATATCTTCACTCTAACTTAACTGGCCATGAAATTTTCATTTATATCTGTTCTAAATACTACATAAGTAAAAATGCATATTAATTAGAGAAAGATATATACATTGAATTTCATGTTACTATGTAATCTACCGACGAGATAAGCGTTTAGTTAAAGATTTCGTTTACAGATACTTAATAACGTCGTGTCGATTCTTATTTCATTGCTGCTTGAGAGAAGTTAAGTGGTATTTTAGGATCATATCTCATAATACACATGTTGTAACACAGACATATTTCTGTCTGTTAAGCAAAAGACTACAGAGGGAATATGTTTACAGTAATAATTGATGTACCGTTCCATAAACATATACAGATATGGCTGGTTTTTACATGCTTAATAGCCTAGTGTTTCGTTCATCGAGTTGAAACAATCGTCTCTCCTTTTGAACTAGAATCCAGTAAAAAACGTTGACATTAAATCAGGAGGAGAAGGAGGAGGAGGAGGTTCCCCTGTTAAAATTTGAGCCTTCTTTTCTTTTCATAGTAAAAAGCAGCTTTTTAGAACATTTGAATTTTTATGGCCTTTTTAGACAATCTAGAAAATTCTGAATAAATATTTTTTCCTTGAGTACCTACTATAGTGGGCCAAATGATTAGCTTTGTTGCATAGTAATGCCTCTAATATCCAAAACTTCCCCTACAATGAAAAATGCCTAGCTCTGCGCCTGTTAAAAAACGGATGATAAGAACTATATTAAATCCATCTTTAATTTAACTGGATGCGTTTCGAGAGAATCGGCAGTTAATGTAAAACGTGTTGTCTTCGCTTCACAAATATTAGCATATAGAAACCAGTGTTTCAGCCATGGAATTGTATCTACATTTATATATTTTCCCGTTACGACAAGTTCGCGCGTGGTTTTTGTTATCATATGACTCGGTTAATACGATGATTGTATCCAGCATCTTTTTACATTTAGGTCTTGACGATGTATAACGTAGGTTATCAATTGATCAACCCATTACCTGGACAAATCTTTCCACCAACAGTCCCTTCAGTTATGGCTGACCGAGCACTTATTAATCAGCGTTTACAAGCTTTAATGAATATGTCATGTTTGCGCATGCGTGGATTACCGTTTTCAGCATCACAGAAAGATATTATAGATTTCTTTGGTTGCTATAGCGATCACATTGTTGGAACGGTCCATATCATTTACAATTTACAGGTAAGTGGATTTTTAGGGGAATTTAAGGGAAGTTAAGTATGGATAGTTTTTTCAGTTAGAGAAAGGGGAACGAATTTGAAATGAACAATCTTCTGGCAAAGAGTTATGATTAAAATTGATTAATCTTTTATTTTCAGTGTACCTTCTTTATACTAAAAGTGGTATTACAGATATATATATATGATACAATTGCATCGTTTGAAACTTACGCTCTATATAGCTATCCTGCAGACAGATGATAGATATCACATCCACGAAATCTAACAGGGTTAACCGTTTATACGGTGGTTGAATTGGGCCATATGTTTATCTTATAACGCTAACTGGAACCATGAAACACGCGGACGCATATTTTAAACAACTTGTAGCTTTCATGATATTCCTTTCTCTCTTGATATGGGGCTATAAAGGAGCGACTACCACATACACGTAGATGTTGAAGGAATGTCAAATGGAAAGTAAACTCATCCTTTCACCAGACTACCCTTTCGAGCATTCTAAGGACAAAATCAACCATTTTGAGTACCAATCATACCATCACCATACTGCCATGCTGAATGTTTACACGTCCTTTACCA
>JANTOQ010326465.1:0-32280 GCA_027564595.1 Bythotiara depressa | reverse complement strand
CATACATACATACATACATACATACATACATACATACATACATACATACATACATACATACATACATACATATATACCTATACCATTTTTGGTTAAATTTCCCCATTTTTTATAAATTTGGGGAAATAACCCAAATTTTGAGGCATGTGCACTATCCTACAATTAAAAAATGAATACTCTACAGAAAGCCTTAATTATTGTTGTTTTATATATATACTTTTAAAAGGAAAAGAATGTTGAGTAAATTAAAAGTTAGACCAAAATTTATACCGATACCTGTAAAATTTAAAACTTTGGAGTTAGGTTTCAAGCAAAACAGCTGAATATTGCATATTCTGTTGACCATTAAAAAGCATAAGAAAAAAATATCTGCTGTAACCTCATCATGTAACATTTTTACAATGCTGTAACAGTACCAAAAACTTTTGTTCCAAGCCAATCAAAAGTGTGCTATGTCAGGCACTTTAGGGCAATGTTGAACAAGGGAGCTGGTAATGAGTGTTTGCCTGATATTATACAGCTGCTGACATTGTGTGGAACAGCTTGTCTCTGAGAAAAAGCAATGTGATGATGATTAGTGTGTGCTTTTTATAGATGATTGTCACTGTGATGCGGTTTGTTTGGGTCACGTTATAGTTTTGTCACTGCTGGCAGGCAAAAAGATGTATGATTTTTAATTATCAAATAATTTTAAGAGAGTTAACTCTTGAGTTAACTTAAGTTAACTGTGGGACAACATATGTACTGTCTTGTTTGAAGTGCCAAATAGGGAATCACCTTTAAACAAAAAAAATGATTATGTGTGTAATATACAGTATACTATATTGTTATTAGTTTTACTCAACAAGCATATAAGTGAAATTACATATAAATAGAAGGATGCAACCGTGTTCACACATAATTATGGAATGATTTTTATTGTGGGTAGGCCTTGCATTTATACTAGTCCGATTATATCTGTAAATGGAAAACAGGATAGTTCTGCTCTGCTACAAAAGGTGAAATTATTTTGTTCCAGCGATAAAGCAATCCGCGTAAAGTGTTAATACTTCAAAACGTGAGAAAGGATGTTCACACTGTGTGGATAGCAATTGTTTCAGAATGATAGTGTTCTGGAATGGTTTGTTCATCCAGATGGCCTCATTTGTTCAAATAACAAACTTGTTGATAGCATATCAGAAATAATATAAATAAGACACGATCTGGTGATGAATGATGAAGGAAGAAAAATGTTTGTGTTATTTTGACAGAAAGTTTAAGAAATAAAAGGTGAAGTTGCTTCAGACCATTCTGGTTCATTCTAGCCTGTTCCAGATTCTTCTACATAGCTAATTCTACATAATTTCCACATTTATTAAGTACACACAGTCACTGCAATCTTCAAGCTTTGAAGAGCTATATCACAAGTGACATTTTATGGCTATTGCTCCTATTTTCTATCTTACGAAAGCTATGGTGAGTGACCTTTAATAGCCATCCTTACAATATTATAGGTTTAAAAGGCTAAAAGCGAGTGAGTGATTTTATGGCCGTTGCTGTGCTACGATTTTCTGGCTTTACAAACTTATTGTTTGTGACTTTTTGCATCCATTTACTATGATGTTTTTCTGGCTTTCTGGCTTTAGAAAGCTATCAGGTGTGACTTTTTAAGAGCCAATTTTGTTAACTTTAAAAATAATATTGCTGAAGACTACCTAGGTCAAGGCTATGGAAATCTAGCTGAATTACCATAAAACGAATTTCCTTAGGCAACTTCCTTTTTCCATATATATAAAAATAAGGTTTAAAAATTTCCATAAATCTCCTGGGTAAACATCTGTTAAAATTGGCAGAGTATATTAACTGGAAAAATCAGCATTCTTAAATAAATAAATATAAAATATCCTTGGGAATTTCTTTCTTTTTTCAGATTAAATTAAAATGGCTGAAAAATTAAAATTATCTCTCACTGATCTACTTGCAAATCAAGGCAGGTCACAAAAGGATACTGTTGAAAAATTCAGACAACATCTATCTGACATACTTAAATCAGAGAATGAAGAGCGCACAGTCCTGTTGAAAATATTTATTTACACTCGTAAGTATAGAAGATCTATTATCCAGGGAATGTTTTACATTTCAAAAATTAGTGTTTGTGTTGTCGATGGTTGTAAAAGACAAAACAAGCCAATAACAAGTGGACCAACCCAGTAGTGAGTGGAACAACCCAGTAACAAACCAGTTTTAACCTCCTCGTAGGTAAGTCTAGCTAAAGTCTGATGTAGGCTAAACTCGCTCACTCATGTGGAACTTCCATTTCACTCCGTGCAAACTAAGTGAAAATAAAATATGAAAGTAAGTTTGTTCTTTCTTAAATCTAAGCACTAACTAACTGTCCTTTGTTTCATCTTATATTAAGATTTAAAATGTTTTGCAGTAAGGGTGACCATCATTTTTTTAAAGTGGAAATTAAAATGAATTATCTCAATGGTGGAGATGCACCCTAGGGGAGCCAAAAACTGTTTTAGTGTCATGGTCTTACAGGACAACATGTGTAGGAACAAAACTTGCAATGAATGACTGACTTTTAAAAAATAATTATTGCTATTGGCTTGTTATGTGATTGTGACTAGTTTGTTCCGCTCGTTATTGGGTTGTTCCGCTTGTTACTGGCTTGATCGGTCTTTTATAACCATCATTTGTGTTGTTTGCATTGTACATACTGTAATTAAAATAATCTAGTTGCATTGAATATGAACTAAGATGTTTCAATTATGCAATGAAGATGATGATCACCCTTTGAGCTGGGTGGTGCAAAATATTTTTTTAAGTTTGTAATGGATTCTCTTGTTTGTCTTGAAAATTCATTGTGGTGTTTAGTGTGTTTAGTCATGCTACAGTGTATGTAGCTTCCAACTTCTTATTTCTTTGTCAAGGCTAATGTGAATCAACGAACTGAAGAAATAATGAAATGATACAAAACACGTCAAAACTATTAAATTCAGTATATATAGTGTTTACTTCTAATGAACTTCTCTGTTTTTATTTCACACATCTTCTAAAACTATATCACATCAATGCACCTTCACTGCCATTTTAGTTATATACTATTTACAGGACAGCATCTTCTATTCTATATTATTTACTTCACACTGCTCCATTACAGTTACACATTTTTCCAAATTCCTGGTTGTTTTTTAAATACTTGTGTATGTAATCTTTGAAAACATTTAAAAGTACATTTCTAAAGATTTTCTTTTGTTTCTTATTTTATTATCTCCTTCTCTGATGTTACATATTAATTTTTGTTTGCAGGATGCATGCTCAGGAATGATTATTAAAATCAAAGCAACATCAACAATTGTCAAAAAAGGAATGTTTCCTAAATCAAGGTCTTTATACACATAGGTGACTAGATGTGAAGGAAGGTAGTCTAAACATTTTCATGGTTTTTACCTCAAAAACAGATACTCTAATGCATGCATTGAATGGTGTAAAACATGTGAGTTCACATGCAAATTATTCAACATGTGTTTATTTGTTTGGACCTTATGTTTATGTAAATAAAGCCGCTTTTGTCAGCTACATATACCATGCCATGAAATTACATTTGTATTTTATAAAGTTGCTTACCATGTTAGAGAGAAATTAATTACCAAGTAGAGTGATCAAATAGTCAGTTGAAGAAAGAAAAGTATGCTACCTTCTTTTTGCATCAATGTCCACAAATACCACTCTAAATAGCTCACACATAAAAACAACTTTGCAATCATTACAGATAAAGTATATATAAAAACTAGAGGATAGTTGAAAGATTAATAGTATATTATGTTTTGTATTTTCTAGTTTATTCAGTTTTATGGAAATAAGACAATTTATTCTAATTTTGTTATTTTCACTGTTTCTTCATTTTGCTGATTAGCATTAGCCTTTTGTCAAAATCATGCTACAGTGGTATGTACAGAAACTGTTAAACATTTTTGCACTTTTTCTCTGAATGTGTATATACTTTCTTCATCACTTAACAGTACTACCAGTATGTTGTGTGAACAATTACTTTTATCCAACCACAAAGTAAATAAATATTAAAAGATTTGTTGATTAATAAAATTATTGGTATCTTTCTTAGTTTCACTAGAGAGTGTGAGTGTTGTTGTATCAAGACAACTCATTTCAGATATATCATCAGCATTACCAAAGTTTGACCATGAATCACTGAAAGAAATTTCACACTATATATTGAGTAGCCTGCAATCTAGAGCCATCTCTTTTGAGGAACAGGTAGGTAATTATTTTTATATTTTATTTACATGCAAAACTACTAAAAATCCTTGTTCTAAACTCATAATTATGCTGACTTTAGGCATTTGCAGATTTGTCAATGTATGTAGGCATGGCAGGAGAGCTACAATCAGATCACCTCAGGGGCCTAAGGTGAGCTAAAAACATTTATTTTAAAATAATACAACTGGGGCGTTTTTAGGCCAGCCAGCCATTATAGCAAACCCCAAGTGCTGCCCCCAAGTTACCCAGGGAAATACTTCGATCATACAAAGATATCTCCATCAGTTGTTAGTTCATTTCTTTTGTCCTAAAGGGCACCACTGGCTATTAACTCCACTGGAGGGGATTTTCCAAATTCACATTTTCAAAGTCAGTCCAAGGAGGTCATCTGAATCACTTATGCATTGCTTGTGGTATACACAATAATTTAAAACTTTTTTTTGGCTGAATAGGAGGCTATTGCCATTTTGAGGAGAGTAATAGCTCACAATCGCCTCGCACTCTCCTAGAAGCTGTTGAGGTGATCCTATTTATGATCATCTAGAATATATGCTAGGCGATCTGATATATGGTAAATACAAATGGCTCACGCTGCCTTCTTTTAACATTTGAGTATAGTTTTGTTGTGATTTTCCACTCACGCTGCCTTCTTTTAACCATTGAATATAGTTTTGTTGTGATTTTCCAACCTCCCATTCAGCCAAAAAAGTTTTCACTTAGGCCACTGTTGATATAGGTTCTGGTCACCTGTGGGCGTTTGGTTTTAAATGTTGAATAATGCCGTGTTTTCTTAATTATTTAGTGCTAAAGTAAGTACCAAGAACGTAATTTTTAACTCCTTTCCCTTCGTATCTAGCACTAAATAAGTGCCACAAACAGAATTTTCAATGTATTTCCTTTTGTATCTAGTGCTAAATAAGTCCTGCGAACATAATTTTCACTGCATGTTGCTTTGTATCTAGTGCTAAGTGCCACAAACATAATTTTCAATGCATTTCCCTTAAAATCTAGAGCAAAAGAGCCACAATGATGTTCAATGTATTTCCCTTTGTATCTAGTGCTAAATAAGTGCTGCTAAATGTAATTTTCATTGCAACTCCTTTCCCTTTGTCAATCAGTATCCAATGTGCTCCAATTGTGTTGCCAGAAAGAATTAATATTAATTGTAATAATTAATAATTGCCTTATGCCTCATCAATTTATCAAGTATATCAATGACCAGAATGTAACAATCAGCTAACTATGGCAATGCATAAATCCTTCAGATGACCTTCTTGAACTGGATTTGAGAGTTTGGGTTAATAGCCCGAGGTGCCCTTCAGGACAAAAGAAAAGGAATTTTAATGACTGGTGGAGATATCTTTGTATGACCAAAGGAATTCTCTGTGGTATGAGCCAGCATTTGGGGTTTGCTATATATGGTCGGCTGGCTGGATTATTTTAAAGTAAATGTTTTTAGCTCACCCAAGGCCTCTGAGGCAAACTAATTACCATTTCTATATTGACGTATATCTGTAATTAATTTGATTGCAAATGTCATTTGTATCAGTGGAACTTTGTAAAAATATGATGGAAACAACCCCAATAGAGCTATACTTGTTTTCATTCCTGATCTGTCTGGCTGTCTTATGCAAAGAATGGAAACAAATATATTATATAATAGCTCATGCTCATGCTTATATGTAGTTGGATCAATAATAAAAATGACTGCTTTCCAAAAAAATATTTGTGACTGAAGTTTCACTACGTCTTCCATCATAGAAGTTCTAATTGTGAAGATCGTGCATGATATCTCCATGTTTATTTGTTTATATCTTTACTAGATCATAGTATAAAAAATCACAGATAAAAGCCTGCAGGAACAATGGAACAATTTATGGACAATGGAAATAAATTTATAAATAATGAATATTGCAAAGAAACAATCAACTAATCTTTATTATTCATCTGCTAAAAGTTATATTTTAAAAGCATGTACCTAAAACATAAATGTACTAGGACAGGGTTGCCACAATCCTGGAAAGTCCTGGAACTAGAAAAAGGTCCTGGAAAGTCCTGGAAAGTCCTGGTATTTCACCTATTTTTGCCAAAAGTCCTGGAATTTTATACAGCTCCTTGTGTTCGGCATTTTACTTGTTCTTTTTCCTTCTAACATTTTACAGGACAAAATTGTGTTTTTTTCTTCTTCTTCGCATATTCGGGTGTCTAAAAAAGTCCTGGAAAGTCCTGGAATTTCTCAAAATGTCCTGACAAAGTCCTGGAAATTAGAGTGTAAAAGTCCTGGGAAAAGTGAAAAAAAGTCGTGGAAAGTCCTGGAATTTGACATAAAATTTTCTGTGGCAACCATGTAGGAAAGATGTGAAAGTTTTTTTACACAACTGTGTCAACTTTAATGCAATAACTGAGAGATCAGTGCAGATGAAGGTGGATAAATAAATTTAGGGCACCAATCCAATTGCATCCGAAAGCACTCAGCACTGTTGAATTTGACCTGTATTACCAACCGACTTATGGAGCTTAAAATTAACCCAATAGTGCCTGATGTCCCCCAGAAATTATTCAAATCTGTATTCATATCTTTGCTATTTTGCTTTTTTCAGGGGTGTTAATAATTGGAAATAATAGGAAAAATAAAGTTTGTAAGTCCAAATCTTTCATAAAATTATAAGGGTTACTATTAGGAAATTTACAATCGACAGGAGGTATATCCAGGCATTATAGAGTAACTTTGTAATTATCTACTCACAAACTAAACATTTCATATTATTCACAGGTTGTTGCCATTCGTCAGCACCTTGCTAGTGTTTATGAAGCTGAGCAAGAATGGAGGGCTGCAGCAGATACCCTAGTGGGTATTCCTTTGGAATCAGGACAGAAGTATGTATATATGGTGCTTTAGATGTGTTCCCTTTTGGTTAATTTATTTGTTTTGTATATCCAAAATATATATATTGTTATAAGAAGGTAAGTATTTCTTGCCACTAAAATAATACAAAATTTATACATATATGTAAAAATAAATAAATACATATATCTCCTCATACTAGGGAACATTAAAGGACCAATATGTCCCTATTTCCATGATGTTCCCCCTATGAGGATGATTGTTAATTTAAATCAGGTTATTGTATGTAAATATAATTAGTATGTTAATAGTAAAGATAAATATTATGTTCTTTTTTCTGTAGATTTATAAAATACTTTGCAATACAATTCTTAAAAGCACTGTGGCTCTTTACCAATTTTAAATCAGAACTAAGATGTATGAAAGAGCTTTTTGTCCGATATATGATTAAATTTATGTTAAAGCTGCTGTACATCTGGTCTTGATTTTACACTGAAAAATGTTCTTTAAGGAAAATATTTGATTAGTTTAAATATAAAAAATTTCTGATTTGATTTTAACAAATTTAATGAATTTGTATAGAAAAAAGAATGGGATAATTAATTAACCATACATAAGCCTCCCCCCATAAAGGAATGAAATCTTTGGTAATTTCTTTGCTACTTTGCTTTTCCCAGGGGGTTAGTTATTGGAAAAATAAATATAATGTAAAATATATTTTATATTTGGTAAGACCCCCTGGTTCCTTTTAAAATTATAAAGGTTTCCAATGTTAAGTTTAATGTAGTCAGGTGGTAAGGTTTTGTAATTATTATAATATGATTATAATTTCTTCTTTTTAGGCAATACAGTGATGACATGAAGCTAGAAATATATCTTAAAATAGCTCAGCTTTATCTAGAAGAAGAGGATTCAGTGCAGGCAGAAATTTACATTAACAGAGCTTCTTTGTTACAGAAGTCTGATAGCCCTAATGAAAAATTAAATGTTCTATATAAGGTGAGAAAAACAAAAATTAGAGAGATATTTCCATGCGTGCACTTTTAGTTTGATCTTTGTAAAATCAAATTTAAAGGGAAATTTGTGGGAGATATAAATCTTCCTGTGTTCAATTATAAGTAAAGTATACTTCATTCAATTGGATCCTGATATAATAATTTCTTCACATAAATATTTGAGCTGATTTCAGTTCAGACATACTGAATATTTGGCAATTTATGTAGATGTATCAATTGATAATTCGTACAAATTTCGTAAGATATATTTATACATATCTATACTTATACTTACATGACCTGCCTTGTTTTCATCCAAAACTTTATTTTTCAAATTGCAAGGTTTTAACTGCATAGTTACTATATGTTTCTGTTAAATGTTAAGGCTACACCCTTTTTAACAAGGAATTCTAATTTGAAATCCCTTTTTCATGAAACTGAGCAGAAAAAATGGCATAACATAAATTTGTGAAAGGTCTATATTTTATATCTCATATTATAATAAAAGTACATGCTTATTTCTTTCTTTGTTTTATGGAGATACTAAAATAGAAAATTGGTTTATATGTAGTGCAGGTATGAAGCTAAAGATCAGTTGTTGTGTTTGTGATCCAATCAAGCTGTTTCCAAAATAGCAATATGAAGTTGTATGATGATTTCATGTTCTTACTTTTTAAAGGTTTGTTATGCTCGAGTTTTGGACTACAGGCGAAAATTCATTGAAGCTGCTCAACGTTACAATGCGTTATCCTACAATACACATGTTCATGATGCAGAACGAATAGAAGCCTTAAAACATGCTCTTGTATGCACTATTCTTGCTTCAGCAGGTTGGTACACATCATGACAATATTTTGTGAAAATAAAGCATCATAGTTGTTTGATAAATTTGACCCAATTTGTCATAAATATGGTATTTTATCCTTTCTAGTGATGTTTGTTTCATTTTAAACAAAATGCAATCATTATGGTTTATGATACAAAGAGTGTTGTTGTTGTTGTTGTTGTTGTTATTATTTCATAAAAAAAGACTAGTGGAATTTCATTTAATCGCAAATACAGAAGCTTATCAGGCTGGATGCAAATAAAATTTTCTTATATCAAACATCTTTTTAATTCTTTAATAGTTCTTATTTTTAACAAAAATGATATTTTTTCCCCATAGGCCCTATTTACTCTGATACGTTTGCACAAAAATATTTTTCAGAAAATAGAATAAAATATATTAACTATTAAATATTCTTAATTTATTTTCTCTATATTCTTGGCTAATAAACCATGTCACACGAATTTTTATATCACCAAAAATAGCAACCTTATGTCCATGGTCATAAAACATGTAATCTATAAACTGTTTTCTACTGTATGCTCAATTCTTAAACATTGAAAAAAATGTCACATGCTCTCATTGATGATTAACAAATTTTTTGTCATCACAGGTCGTCAACGTTCTCGTATGTTAGCAACTTTGTTCAAAGATGAGAGGTGTCAACAACTACCAGCTCATGAAATCTTAGAGAAAATGTAGGTATATAGAATTTGAAGGATCAAAACCTTCTTAACAAGCATAAACAATACAATTTATCTTTTCATATTCAACTTATACAGTATAACTGAAGAGTATCAACGTTCTACTGTTTTTGCAAAAACTCTTTACAGAGAATTTCAGACCCTATATCGACAAGAGTACCTAAATATTCTAATGGAAAATAGTTCTGTGTAGGAGAGGAAAGGTTATTTTTAGAATGTTTGATAATGTTTTTTATTTAAATATATTTTGGTTAGATATATTTCATGTTCACAAAAAAACTCAATCTTTAATGAGGTTTTTCTCAGTAATAAAAACAAGTGCAAGTAAAAAGTTGAATTGCATGATATGAACTTGAAATTTTGTAAGTTTCTAGAATTTAGAGTTGAACTCAATTAGAAGAAACCATACAGTAATGTAAATATTAATTAACTGTTTTTAGGTACTTAGACCGAATTATTAGAGGACCACAGCTAAAAGAATTTTCTGATATGTTGGCTTCTCATCAAAAAGCTACAACCCCAGATGGTACGTTTTGCAAAAAAGTTTACTATATATCGAGTACAGATATACCATCAAATAAAGTCCACACATGATCTCTAATAAAAAATTATCTGTGGAGAAGAGTAAATACTCTGTGGTGAAGAGTAAAATAGCTTCATTGTGGTTTTTATATACAATATGTAGCTACTTATATTCCACACATGGACTTAGGTTGCTACTTCTGTTACCAGTTTATATTTCTTGTTGTGTTATGGATATTGCTGTAGCAATATAACTAAAATTTCATAGCGATGCAAATCTTTACTTTTTCTTGTTAATTGTGAATGCTTTGAGTGTTGGTGAATACACTTTTTATCTTATTTTTGACAAAAAATTATGACCGCTATGAATTATTTTTCATATTTTTGCCATCGCTGCATATGAATTGTTTTGTTATGGTGGTATAAAGAGCACTGCTATATAAATGCCAAATTACTGTCACACGTTTTTATTTTTTTATTTTTTCATTAGGTTCCAGTATCCTTGAAAGAGCTGTGGTGGAGCACAATCTATTAGCTGTTAGTAAATTATACAAAAATATAACTTTTGAACAGCTTGGAATACTACTAAACATTCCTGCAGTAAAGGTAAGAATTATTTTGTCACATACTTCCTGTGTATGACCTAATTTTGTAGTGTGAGTAGAACACAGAATCAAAAATTGTTTTTAAAAAATAATTCCATATTTTTTAGTATTATTTTTAGTTATTTACAATATTTTATTTGCTTTTTTATAAAAAACGGATTTCAGAATCGGTTTCTTCATAAAAGTTGTATTTATGTTCCAGATTTTAAGATCATACCATTTTTTTCGAAAGAACTGTTACAGATGTTTTAATCATTTAGTGCTAGTGTCCCCAAATATTATTCAAATATATACTCTCTTTTTTTCTGTTTTTTTCCAAGGGCTACTTATTGAACATAAAATAATTTGGTAAACGTTAATATGTCCCCCTGGTCTTTTAAAAAATTATAAGGGTTTCTGTTCAGAAATTTACACTAGCAGGAGGTATATAGGGTTAGGATTTATATTTAACAAACCAACATTATAAGTCAACCAGTTCTAAAGAGAAAGCTCAAATTATTTTGTTATTTATTTTTTACCATTATAGACGTTAATTTTATGGTAGCTAGTATTCGTGAATTAAAATTGACATGTAGAAGAAAAACTTCATTTATTGAGACAAACTTTATATCCTAATTGTTTGACATAAAGTGTAAATACTACATATAAAACATATATATCAGCACAACGTACCATATAATTTTCATGACACGGTTGGAAGTTTAATTTTACTGAAATCTGATTGGCTATTGAAAATGTAGGAACTGTTTTTTTATCTTGCGGACAAAAGTCAAAATTTATTTGAAAATTTCACTATGGGTTATCCAGCGTCATATTATATTTTTGTTTTTAGGCAGAGAAAATTGCTTCACAAATGATATCAAATGGTACGATAAATGGTTTCATCGATCAAGTTGATGGTTTTGTACATTTTGAAGGTGAGTTTACATTTGCCAAACCAAAATTGATCAAGAATATCAACACAGAGCGTTTTTTACTAAAAAAACAACAAACCAACTGCTGATAACAGAGTTGAAGCATGACCATAACCTCTACTAATAGATTGGTAGATTGAATTCTTGTTCTTAATTAACTATTATCACCCTGTTTTAATTAATTAATTAATTAGTTTTTTATTTCATTTCCTCAGACAGTGCCAGGAAAAGATCTTTACCCCAGTCACTTCATCTTTTGATAATTTCGCATCATTTGTACAATTACATTTTGGTTTTATTTTTTCCCCTTCTTACTTAATTTTTTTTGAAATTTATTTTATTCTTACTAATTTTACTAATTTTTTTATATAAATTTTATACGCAGGTCACATATTGACAGCAGTGTAGATATTCACTGATATGTTTGTATCCTCTATAAATATTCTTAAATAAATAAATAAATAATAATGTTTCAAATCGGCTAATTTGCTTATTTGTGAATATTATTATCCTTGTTGTTTCTTCAGCTCAAGAAGTGTTAGCAACATTTGATGAACAGATACAAGGTGTTTGTTTACAAGTGAATGGAATTATAGAGAAAATACAAGAACACGAACCAGAGTGGCAACCTCGAATTGACAGAGCTGCAGTAATGGATACTACTACTTGAGTCGTGATTAACAACAGCATGCCATTGAAATATAAAGGTTGTGTTACACTGTTAAACTGGAGCAAATAACTGCGTTGAGTCATGTTAAAAGCTTAGTGCTAAGTACATAGCACTGGTAATGACGCTCACAATTGTTGGTATACTCCTTCAGAACTGAAAGGCTATATATGATATAAATATAGTGGACAAACCAGGCTCTAATCTAGCCCAAAAGAGGCTAGAACCTCTGACGCTTCCGGTCTTTAATTTTTAAGGAAAGTTAACTTTTTCGCTAAAAATGTTTAAATATGTGTATATTTTCCCGGAAGTGTTATCACAAAAATGCCCTTTTCCTTTCTACCTGAACCTGTCCTACATTTTCCATTCTACCTGACCCTGTCCTACATTTTCTTTTCTACCTGACCCTGTCCTACATTTTCTTTTCTACCTGACCTTGTCCTACATTTTCCTTTCTACCTGACCCTGTCCTACATTTTCCTTTCTACCTGACCCTGTCCTACATTTTCCTTTCTACCTGAACCTGTCCTATATTTTCCTTTCTACCTGACCCTGTCCTACATTGGCAACCTCTTCTTAAATCCAATACACATGTTATTCTTTGTCCTTCATACAAGAGAGAATGTGTTTTATTATCCAGTTTATCGAAATTTCTATACCAATAGATATTTCATAGAATTGTGTCACATAATTAACCCTTTAATGCATGAGCATACCTCCTGGTTATATTAAACTTTCCGTTGGAAACCTTTATAATGTTATGAGTAATCAGGGTGTCTTATCAGCTTTACCAAATTTATTTTACATTACATTTCCAATAATTAACCCCCTGGAAAAAGCAAAGTAACAATAAAAATGACCAATGATTTGATTCCTTTCTCTGCATTAAAGTATTAATAGTTGTTTTGATACGTGACACGTGTGATGTTAAGAAGGCTTTGACCGTTGACGTGGTGTAGCTAAAACAACCATCTGTTTGTTGTATGACTTTGCAATTTTCAGCATAGGCATATTTTTCGACGAGGAATCTGAATCTGAAGTTCGTTTTTTATAAAAATAATCTTCAAATTTTTATGAATTTCGGGAAAGATCTATTATATACTGAATTGTTTCATTCATAAACTTCTGATATCAATTAAATATTTCCATACAACTGCCTGGTTTGTATACGGGACGAGAAAAGATATTCTTTGAACTTATAGTATGAATCCAGTGGATGTGTTATTAGAGTTACATTTTATTATTGTTTAATAAAAAATAACTAGTTTATAAAGATTTTTGAATTGTTGGAAAAAGGTGTCTGAATACTTGAAGATTACATATGATGGAAAAGAAATGAAAGGAGAACGGAAGTATATAGTTTTTTGTGTCTACAAGCATTTACAACTATTGGAAGATGCATACTCTTCTCCCTCCTGTATTGTTATGTTCAAATAATTGATCATATCACATTTATGATGTATTATTCCATTTCAGGGGGTCTCAATATATTTTGTGAATGGTGCCCTGTAGTCACTAACCACACTTCGTTCCAGGGTCACATTTCTCATTTCACATTTCTCAATTGCAGGTGGGGTTGGGGTTACATCTCTCAATGTCAATGCGGAGGAGGACCAACCTCGTACCCAGGGCATCTTTCTCTTTTTGTTATCGTTGGGCGAAATTAGAACATGTCGCCCACCGCTTATATTCGGGGAGCTTCGTGCTGGTAACAGGCGAGACAGAAAGGCATTCTAGGAATTCGTCCCCAGGGCTTCTTTTCCTTTTTTTTACATCAAGTAAAAAAGGAAAAGAAGCCCTGGGGACGAGGTTGACACCGGACAGCACTTCCTATTCTTGGGCTTTTCTGGTTGCACTGTACCAGGATTGTTCTTGGAATTGAGGACCGGGTGCCTCCCCAAAAATAAAATGTGTAGATTTGTGAAATCAAAGATATATAAAGAGCGAAGATATTTTTCAATAAACCACAGTGGCACTAGCGGTCCTACGCGGTTTCTCACCCACACCTTACCCCAATCTCGTGGAATGGACATGTGAAGGGAAAGGTTTAATACATGTTTCATGATATATTTCGCCGTTTAAGAAAGTTATTTATATATAATAATATTGCGTGCAATAATATCTAATATAAGTAATATTACAATGTAAGTAAGTAAGAAAAATGTGTATTCTGCCTCATCCATTACATGGTTCTTCGTGGTTCATAATACTCTTTTAGTTTTACAAACCTAGCTGGAGCGAGCAGAAGACTAAAGAGTCTTATCAACAACCCAGTGGGCACATCATGGTCAAACAACGTACTTATAACGTCGAAGAAACGCTACAGACGTTGTTGAAACGTTGTGCGATCATGATTTTCCCACTGGGACGCCCCAGTCAATATGCTTCATTACAAATCATTATAACACAAATCAGCATAAAACGCCAAAAGTGCAATAATTAGTCCTCAGAGAATAAACGTGTTTATAAATTAAATTTTGTGATTGAGCAAAAAAATTACAAATTAAAACAGTTGAGTGGAGCAATATCGTCTTCTCACACGGACCTCCCACAAATTTTCACCACTCCTTTTTCCAAACAGCGATTGTTTTCGTTAGGAAAATCGGAATCTATTGAACATTCAGCGGACCGCGCGGACGAATAAAATAGTTTTAAAATGTCTGTTTTTAGCTGCAATAACTTCTTTCTACGCATGCGTATGCAAGAAATCAACCTCGTACCCATCGCTATTTTTCCTCTTCGATATGAGACGGCGTCATCAGTTATACCAAAAAGAGAAAGGGCCTGGGAAAGAGGTTGGCAAGAAGTCTCATGTACGAACATTATTTTCATTAATTTTAAAATTCCCACTAGATGCAGTTTTTAATTATTTACTTTATCTCGGATGTAAAGCCTGAACGTAAACAAACATGTCATCTCAACGACGTCAATAATTCTTAAAAAGAATTGAGAGTATACTGGTAAATAACGTGAAGCTTTTAAAAAGGAAGCAAGTTAGAGAATAAGATAAAAAAAAGTTTGTCATTTATAAAAATTATTATCAATGGTTGTGAATAGTATGTTTGTATATTCTGAAGAGTCACAGTTTGAGAATTGTTTTTTTAGTTCCCGATGGTTTTTCTTCACTTTTCATTTTTTTCGTGATAACAGTGGCACGAGTACAAAATAAAATATTTAGAAGACGAATGATTAATTGACAAGAAAATGTTGAACAAGTATATATGTTGTTTCCTGCGCAAGATGGGAAGTATTGAATCAATTAACCATTTGTTTTGATTCTTGTAAATTCTAATAAAGAAGTTTGGTTTACTCAGAGATGTAGTCTAGTAACATTGCTTACCTATCTTTTTTATATGGAGTCGTCTGTTCTCTCGCCGGTAAGGCGATAAAATGAATTTGAAAACACGTGTCATCCATGCTACTCGTAACACCGTGTTATTCCGTGCTCCCATGCCATTCATGTCATCCGTGAATAACATTTGACTTACAATAAACGATCGCATAAACATTGGAAGTTCTTACATGGATGAGATAATATCTGAAGTCATTTTAGTCCTTTAATGCATAAATATACCTCCTGGTTATATTAAACTTCTCATTGGAAACCTTTATAATTTTATGTGGAACCAAGGAGGTTGAACCAGGGGGTCTTATGAACTTTTACCAAATTTGTTTTTTATTGCATTTCTAATAATTAATCCCCTGGAAAATCCAAAATAGCAAAGAAATTATCAATAATTTTATTCCTTTCCGGGACACTATGCATTAAAGACTTAAAAAGTAAAGTCCTTAATCTTCACCTTTCCATAGCCTAGCCCATTGGGGCACAAAAGCTAAATCGTAAAATTGTTAGTGTGGGTTGTAGATTTCCTGTAAGAACGCATATAAACATTGCCTTATGGTACCGGTAACACAAGAGCACGGTAGCACGAATGTCACGAACAGAAATAGCACGGATGGAACGGAAGCACGGACTGACGCGTTGACATGGGAGCAAGAATGGCACAGATGGTACGAGATTTAACAAACCAGGTGTATTAGAGAGGGAAGAATATATATCCCTGAACAAACTTAAATGATCGGATTTGAGTCTGGTGGAGGCAAGGCGGTGAAATGCCCTGGTAACGAGGTTGATAGCGGGAAAAGGTTCCCTTCTTTTTTGTTTTGGTTAACTAGGAGGAGATGGGGCTTACCAAATTTTATATTAAGAAGCTCTCGAGGGAAGAAATCAAAGCACCCATCTTAAACTAACAGCCAAATAAACGATGTTTTGTCAATCACCTTTGTTTCGTTTTTATGTGTCCAGCATACTCTCTTTCGCAGGGGCTTAACTGCTCATCACCCCTGTCGTCTCTCTCCTCCACAAATCAACTTAATTTCGATATCCTTATGAGAAAGCCTGTGAGAAAGTGAGTAGGTAGATAACGGTTGAAAAGGAGGAGACATTATTAAATTTGTAATTGTACTCATGTATTAAATAAAGCAAATATGATGAAGATGTTGGTAAGCTGGTAAGTTGGTAAATTATTTCTTGCTAAACTATTCACATATTGCTTAATCTAGAGAATTATTAACTCTTCGTACTTCGAACATGTTCATAAATTTTTTAAATAGTTTTTCTCGTTTAAAAAAAAGTAACCTCCGTGAAGAAGAGCGCATTTCAACTTTTTTTTACAGAAACCGCAATCACGAGAGTGTGAGCTTGTACACATTAAAAAGCATTCATTCTTCTCCGCAGATGATATGTGGGATTTTCTCTGTCTTATTTCTTATTAATAACAGTCTAATTAAAGAAATAGAAACCGCACAATAGCAAAAGAATCTGAGATGATATTTCATAGAAATAGAGTAGATAAAAACATATTTAAAATGTTTCTAGGTATTAAGAATATGTTTCGAAAGTAGTAGCCAAATGTTATTGCGTTGCTGTTACGATGGAATTATCGAGATCAAGTACGAACAGAACTTTCTCTAATTCATACGTTCTCAGTAAAACAATAGGTATTGGACAATTTGCTACAGTCAAGAAATGTAGACACAAATACTCGAGGAGTTTATACGCTGCGAAAATTATTCTCTTGACTGGAAATGAACGCGATGGACGATATGAAAACCTTACACGTGTACAAGAGGAAGTGTCGATAATGAGGAAGTTGAAACATGGAAATATTTTATCGATTATTGATGTCTTCTATACATACGAAAAAGCAATATTAGTTCTTGAGCTGACTGAAGTAAGTACCGCGTGTTTACTTGTGCGAATTTCTGGAGTTTTTGTTTTAGTGTATAGTTGTATCATTTATGATCGTTCCAACAAAAACATTATTTTTGCCTTCTGTTTCTTTCCCAAAACTAAAATCCAATCTGCAGATTAAAGATCGTATTAAAGTGAGGATAGTAGTGTTCATTTTACAGATCAGAGTGAGGACCATATATACATACAGAAGCCCAGCAGAGCTGTTCTAAGAAAATGGGCGTTCTCAACTGCCAGAAAAAGTACGTTCTTGAATCAAATGAAGTAAAGTTAAGGTTTCCTTAAAACACCTCTTTTTCCCAGGAAACGGTCCCATATCTCTTAGAACACCTCTTTTTTCCAGAAAGAGGGACAATTTTTTAGGAAATGAGGTTGTTTCTCTTAGAACAGTTCATTTTCCAGGAAGTCAGAAAATTAACAACTCTTAGAACAGCTCAATTTACAAGAAAAAAGACAATTCTTTTTTTAAACAGCTCAATTTGCTAGGAAAGAAAAACCTGGACATTAAAACAGCTCATTTCGCCTGGAAAGGGAATCTGGTCTTCAGAATAACTCATTTTGCCAGAAAAGCCATATTCATCATTTCTCTAGAACATTCTATTTGCCAGGATTGACACACCTCTAGAACACCTGTTTCCTAGAACACCTCTGTTGGCTGCTTTTGTACATCAGGTTTTCTGACAGTAGCATGCCGTAAACTGCCATGTATAAAGTTTTCTTTTTATATTGTTTTGCCAACCCAAATTCTGCACCACACACTACATCAATCCACAGTTACGGTGGCCATCCTTGGTATTTATGCATAATTTATGATCAATATCTAGAATGGGTCAGTGTATATGGTGTAATTTGTGAAATTTGGTTTGGCAAAAAGAAAACTCTATAAGCCCGTCTTACGGTACGGTGGTATAACCTTTTTGTGAGCTTATCTACGGATGGACTTATATATGGGCAGTTTGATTGCGTTAGTGGAGTACCAAAAGAAAACTACACGAGTTAGTTTTTCTCTGGTTCGCAACTTTCATCGTCACTATCATCATCTTCTTCATTGAGTAGATGAAATCAAGAATATATTCTTGGTGAAAGCGTGATGATACCCATTATCCGGGATTGATATTGGGTAACCGCCCACTCTTTTTTCATTATCTGTGTTATCTATGGGTGCGTCTATACATGGGTGGGGTTATTTGTGGCAGGGTTAATGGTATGTTTGGATATATTCTGTTCTAAATTATTCGATCCCTTGTTGTGAAAATCTGTTATGAAAGAAATTGAAATGCTCAAATCGTTTTGTGATAAAGTTTGATGACAAAATATTTTGTGGCATTAAACAAATTATATTATTTATTTATTGATTGATTGATTGATTTGTTGTTTCAGCATTCCGACCTACATGATTACGTCAGCGATAATCAAGTAAATGAAGATTTAGCTCGCTTATTCACTTTACAAATATCAGGCGCAATTAATTATATGCATTCTTTGAATATAGTACATAGAGACATAAAACCAGAGAACTTTTTAATGTTTAAAAATAAAAACGACTTGAATTATACACTCAAATTATGCGATTTCGGGCTAGCAGAAGAGCTACGCTCGCAAGGTTTAACCTTGGTGTGTGGATCACCAAGCTTTGTAGCCCCCGAAATATTACAATTACAAAGATATGGACTAACTGTTGACATTTGGTCCATGGGGATTGTATTCTACTTCCTATTATGTCGGTATTATCCGTTTCAACATGCTGACATAAGCATTAATTTTGAACTCATTATGAAGAAAGAGTTAGAATTTCCGTCACCGGAATGGGATGTCATATCAAGTGAAGCAAAATATTTAATACAAAACATGTTGATCAAGGATCCAACAAAGCGCTTCTCAGCTACTGATGTGATGTACAATAAGTGGTTTCAAATAACGGTAAATAGTTACTTAGTAGTAAAAGTAGCTAGCTTGTAATTTCGTTGCAACATAAAGGTATTTCATAATTATCCTATAAACTTAGAACATTTGAACACGTGAAATCACGTTGTTTTCGTTTGTCGTAACTGTCTTCCGAAAAAGTTAATTTTCTCGGAGTACATTTCGCGGTTTGATAGCATAATCTGATGGAAGTTGCCACTACAGTAGAAAAAAACTTCCGATATAAAGAAGAATGGCTTTTATTTACTTGATTACGACGTCATTCTAAATTTTACGTTTTACAATCAGCCGTTTCTTTTGTAATATTCAGAAATGAAAGTAGTTTGATGTATTTTTGTTCCTGATCCATCATTTTTTACTTATCTTTTCCCAAGGGAAATGAGGATGATAATAAGTTGTAATAATTTTTAAGAACTAAAAGGAAATTTTTATTGTATTTTCTCCAAAAAATCTCCAATAATTTCCCGTCTAGAATAGGTATCCATCCTAAATTCTAAAGAGCTTATACGAAAATTTGTAAAACATTAGACTATTTGACTAGATCTAGTCTGTTTTATCGGGAAATCGGATTCACGGCAATTCACGCACGACGTGAAAAAGAAAAACATTTCCCCTCTTCACGTTAAACATGTTCTCCGTCTGGGTGTCTTTTAAATAAAGACTAGGTCCTAGTCTAGCATAACATGTGAAAGTTAAGCTGGGGGTGGTCAACCAAAATATGAATTAAATTAAATGCTATTTATTTTAGACACCGTTGACAAGACCTATGATAGAAAAGGACACAGCAAAGTTATCTTTCAAAGGTGCTGTGACTGTCGTAAGGACAACAAATGAACTGGCGCGAAGAATATCACGTGAGAATGCAGTTTTGTCACGTGAGTTGGTAGAAACCAGTATAGATATTCGGAAACACATTAAAGAAGAGAAACCAGGTGTGGAATATTCTGGATACTAACAAAAAGAGCAACGAAAAACGGGAGCTGCTGAAAGCATAACGTATTTCCCGCCAAAAATCTTCTAGCGTAATATCATACTGCAATGCGAATTAAAATCAATGTAATATAATCGTAGGCGTTTAGGACGGTATCACGAGTGATTTTCTCCATCTCCATCCCGGAAACGCGATTGTTTTCTCTATTAAAAGGTTGACAGACTGTCAACAACAAGAAATTGGAAATATTCCAATACATGATAAAGCAGAGAAAACAGTGAAGACCTTGATTTCCGGATCATCTGTATATTATGGACCTAAACGTATGTCTGTTATATCCCTATAGTACCTGATGTCCCCCGGAAATTATTCAAATCTATATTCATTTCTTTGCTGTCTTGCTTTTTCCAGGGGTGTTACTAATTGGAAATAAAAGGAAAATTAAAGTTGGTAGAAGTTGATAAGTCCCCCTGATCTTTCATAATATTATAAGGGTTACTATTAGGAAATTTACATTAGGCAGGAGGTGTATCCAGGCTAAAGAAAGAAGAAGAAGAAGAAAAATAATAGACGAGAAATGTTAACGACTATTTATATATACATGCTGATATTGTATTCTAGTCTGTAATACATACATACATACATGCTGATATTGTATTCTAGTCTGTAAAACATATTGTGAATGTATTTTTCATGTTTGTTGTTTTCATGAAAAAAAGAGAACAATTTAGACAATTTAAGAATCCACTCTGGATAGTGTAGTGGTTTATAAATAAACACACTGTTCGAAGTTAATCACCACTAAAAGTTAAGAAAAATCGGTTCGGTGTGTAGAAAGTGCTTACCGTGATTAAAACAAACAATAACTGTTAAGATACTGAAATAAGAAAAAGCAAATTATTGTTGAGTCAGCAATCTTTCTTGCCCAAATATCAGATAAACCGTAAATCACAGTAAATCAAGTCATGCCATTTTGAAAAGCCCTCAACTTAGATCTTTCAGCCTACGCAAACAATTTTCTAAAAAAGTAGGCAGAAAAATACTGACATCAGCACAACATTGGTTAATTTGGTCCCTTTTTCAACATGTGAAAGCAAATTCTGGGGAACCAACCTAACATCGACTCACTCTTTTCTATTAAAGTAAACAACGTTCCTGTTTCTTTTTTATATGAGGGAAAGCAGAAGGAAATATCCACCTGCATTCAATTATTTTATTCTGGATGAAAGTCAATTTCTTCACACCACGCGCATTTGCCATGTTCTCCTCCCCATGTCTAATGTTCTCCTCCCCATGTCTACCATAATCGTAGATTCTAAAATGCTGCGTCAGCAATACACCTATATTTTACATATATAAATAATGTCAGATTCATTAACTGTCATAAAGGTGTCCATTCTTAACGATCTTGAACCTCGAATGCATAGTAAGCATGAACATAACAAGGAAAAGTTTAGTCCGGTCTTTAACCAACAGCTAGTGATACTTCTTGGAGTTTTTCTTTTTTCAGAAAGTAGTTTAGCAGCGTGTGAGTAAAAAGTAGCATATTCACGGGTCATACCACCAAACCACGAGAACACTAAAGTGAGTGGGTGAAGGAATCGTGTTCGATGTGGATGATTCTTTCATTATATGCTCGTTCTTTCTCGTATTCATTTCTTATGGCAGTACACTTAACCAGTTTAATGCTCCATTCTCGACTGAAGCAAGTAAGCCCTAAGTTTGTCGTTACAGTCGATATTTTTAAAGCTCTTCAAATAGTGCTGAGTGACGTTCTTGCTTCACTTTCATGATTTTGATTTTCGAATTTTTAATTTCTTTTTGATTATCTCTGTATGTTTTTCTTGCGTTATAACATAGACTTATTTCTAAATGTGAACGAATCGTAGCGCGATTCGGGGGTCGCGAGCGCAAATGTATAAGTCGGCCGCCGTGAGCTGCTTAAGCGAGCTAATAGGAAGGGACTAAAACTAGTCTAGTTATAACACAGTTAGTTGAAGTTTTTGTGATCTTTCTTGAGTTGTGTTAGTCCTGGTCAGACATATTTGAAGGAACAATGATTCCCAATCCACCTTCTTTGCAGGAAATTTAAAACAGTCTGTCATCATGACTGAAATTGTGACCATTAAGAGTGCCTTGACGAATTCATCTATCGTTTTATCCAGTGGTTTTAACAATGTTGATATGTCAGGGAATAGTTCTCATGATGTAGGTGTATCGATGTCGAAGACCGTGATTGAATCCAGAATGCCAAATGAGGTTGTGTTTTAGCAATTTGTATCAGTTGTTCCAGTTATGCTATCCATTCAGAAACGTTTGCAGGCAAACAATTTTGTTTGAACGTTTCGGTTCCTAGATGGTGGTGACCTTCGGCGGTGATAATTATGTTGAAGCCAGAGAAACCTTTCGATACATATTCAAGATGTTAAGTAGGACTTTGACTCATTTACCAATGGCGAGTATCTTGTTCCACCAAACTTTCAGAGCATCTATTGTTCCTATACCAGTTAAGTCATCTGCGAAAACTACTTGTGTTAGATCGTTTATATTATCCAGTAACATTGTTAGCAATGACATACATTCCCATCGCAATCGGATCACCTTGACATAAATCATCACTTACTGTTCCAAATAGATTACATCCAGCTATTCGTCTCCAGAAATCAGCGTCTAAACCAGAGGGTGCAGAAGCACCATTAGTTTATATTGCACAACCTAATAAGATCACCAGTGATCTTTTAGGAACAGTTTCTCGTATATCTTGTATGCTCATAGATATAATAAACCTCTTGCTCAGCAATGCTACACAATATAATTGAGACTTTTGCTGGGTTTTTTTTTTCATGTTCTTTCCCTATAACTAGAGCGTCCATAAAACCAGGATGGGGATAGGTGTTGACGGGAATTTCCAGTGATTTTCATTAGAAACAACGGAAAGTGTTCTTAATCCATTGACTTTTCCATTTCAAGATCTCTCAAAATCCCATTTTCCGAGGCAAGCTAGGCACACACTCCCTTTGCATTCGTGTTGTAGGATCACGGTTCCAAAGTACCAACGACCCTAAGTCTGAAAAAATGAACTAAAAAAGTTTAAGTAAGAGTTCTTTATGTACATAGACGCTATTTCATTAGTTGTGTAACTCATTTTGATTATTTTGGCGCCTTGTCTCAGTATATTATGTGCGGATTGAAAGTGGGATAGTGTTGGTAAGTACGTTTGAACAAAAATGATCTTCGCGCTTACACATTCAAGTGTCATACATCCGATATATGTTCTTGTATCTGATGTTATTGTTGAATAAATAAATTTGTGTACAAGGAACCAGCATCATTCGATCCTGCCTTTCCATTTCCATATATGAAAAGGTCTTGTCTTTCGTTGAGAATTGATATCACTTATTCTTCTGTCTGTCAGAAAGTCCAATTATATTTCTATGTAGTCTTTAGTTCATTCAGCATAATATCAGTAGGTATTGAGTGAGATCATCGATTATTGTATGTAATATTTGTAAGTAGTTGGCAGACACCCTGTTCGCAATACTTACATCTGTCCGGGTCTGTAAATATAATCCCCTGCTCGCTAGTGTCATACTGGTCTGGGGATGCCAATGTGCCCTCCTGGTCGACCAGTGCAGGTCCGGACGTGGCCCCTTCTGGTTATTTACCTGCTGGGAGACGAGATATTTTTTATTCATTTATACCTCCGACCATTCAAAGTCACTCACAAGGCAGTGAGCTTCTAACAAAGTAGGTGGTCCTGGCCATTTACATAATATAATTACGCCTCCACCAAACACCTACAGCATCCGTCAACAGGAAAATCTTCTCTTTTGTTGCCATCACCATATCCACTATTCTGCAGCAACTTCACTGTATCCCTGACAGGAAGGCTAAGGGTGGACTATCACTTACCCAAGGGGAACACCTAAACTAGTGAGAATGGAAGGAGTCGTTTTGTTTCCCTATTCTAGATTGACCCCAAGGAGGGATCTAGCCCCTGCTCATTTATTATTAATATTAATAGGCCCTTAATAATGTGAAACAAGAAGCACACTCGTTTGAAGATCGATGAATATGATGGCAATGTGATGAAGGAGAATTATGTCGATTCTTATGTTTGGCCAATAATTTCATAATTATGTCAATGTAAGTCACATATTTCTGCATAACCTGAACCGATAATTTTAAAAATAAACTCTGGAGGGGAGAGCGAATATCACGACGAGACTGAAGGGTTTGGCCTTACATTTTGATGACACTGATTAAATTACCCTCATGGGTCCTGCTAGGCACAATCTTGAAAAAGTTCCTGCAGAGGGGAGCAACCGTGATGAAATCACTAAAGAGTGTTTTTAGCACCTTCTGGGAACTAAAATGTACATTTCTGGAAACCATCTGTGGAGGAATGTGAACTTTAAGACATCACCAAAAGATTTGTTTGATAATTAAACTTACTGAGTATCCGGACTTTACGGTAAAAGTAAGGTGTATTAAAAAATCCACTGTGGAGAAGTTTGAACAACGTGTATGTCACTGAAGGATGTGGAAAATAATTACATTTGGATGACAATGCCGTAATGTGTTATCCTACAAAGTTTCCAGGCTTCACGGTAACTATAAGGTATATTTATAAAAAAAGCTTTGTGGAGGAGTGTTATAGTCATGACATCACCAAAAGGTGTGGCAAATAATTACGTTTTAATGACAAGTATAGAGTATGAAGGCTTGACAGTAACTGTAAGATACATTTCTGAAAAAGTCTATGTAGAAGAGAGTGAATGCTATAACATCATCAAATGACGTGGCCGGTAATTACATTTTGATGAAAATGTCTTCTTTGGTCAAGTTACATTTCTGAAAAAATCCTCTATCAAGGAGAGTGAGCATCGTGATATCACTAAAGGATGTAAAAAAATAATTACATTTGGATGACAATGTCGTAAGATCTTACCTTATCAACTTTCGTAGTGTAGTGGTTAACACTCGCCTTTGATGGAGCGACCCGGGTTCGATTCCCGGCTGGAGCAAAAATTTATATCTTGTATAGAGGTTTACGGATGAGACGTTGGGAAACGTTTCCACGTGGAGGGACCTACTGTCCTAGCGGGGTCATGCTCACTATATGTTATATGTTGTGTGCGCCACTAGTCTGACAACATACATTAATTGTCCTCTTCAGCTAGTGGTGCAGTGTTGTGTATGTGAGTGTCTGTAAAGGTGTTAATACCTAACTTGAATAGAAAAAAAATAGAAAAAAAAGCAACTGTGGAGTATAGTGGATATCATGACGTCACTAGAGGAGATGATGGATAATTACATGTTGGCGACAATACCTTAACGTTTTATCATACCAAGTTTCCAGGCTTCACTGGTACTGCAAGCTACATTTCTGAAAAATGTCTCTGAGGAAGATAGTGAATTTCGTGACATCACCGAAGGGCGTGGACATGGTCTTTAGGTCAATAAATGAGAGAACACGCGTACTGCTTAGAGAGAACGCTTCTGTGATAATTCACGCCTTGCTTGCCACAAGCATCAGGAGATGGAAATAAACAGTTAATATAGTCTTGGGCGTAAAGTGCACACTTCATTTTGTCATTTAAAAAAAATTGAATGTACAGTAATGAAATTCGTGATTATACTTTCAAACATTATTCAGAAACGATATCTACTTCCTTACATGTTTATTCACACGGATTAGACCATTCATGCGGATCCTCACCGATTGGACCGTTCATCGTATGGACCGTAATGGCACTCAGCAAAGGGACCTCGATTATATAAAAGATATGATATTTTACTCCATAAAACACATAGGTTTGTGAAGCAATGGACGTGATCTTGCCAGGTTTTCCCGCCATTCTCGTTTTCCGTATACTGAAAGGAAAAGTTTCTAAGTATGAATGGGGCCTAAAAACCGCCCATAAAATATCCGATTTGGAGACAAACAAGGCATCCCTTCCTTGTCCATTGTGCTGAATGATCACAGCGATTTAAATAGTTTTAGGTCTTAAGTGTTGTTTAAGTCCATACTTAAGTCTTTGTGTCCTTGACCAATTTCTTATCACATTAGCCATATACTGTTTTGTAGTATCTATCCAGCCGATGCGCTGAATTTTATATCCGCACACACCTCTAAGACGTAAAAATATTGAAGTGTGTTCAAGTCATGCAAGTTTCGTCAAAATAAACAAATGATACCTAAGTCCTTGTAATTAAACCTCTTTACTATGTTAGAGAAACAACTCCAAGGAAATTATCCCCTGGAAATTTCGAAATTTTAAGGGCCTGGAAATCTACATCCATTGGGTCGTACGGATATAAAATGAAATATCCCATCGTAAGCTAGATAATTCGAGGATTCGATTTTCTTTCAATAAGGATGGCAATCAAACCCTACTCACTGGTACAATGATGTTTCATAATTATCACCACAAGGTGGCCACGAATAATTTTTTAGTTTACCAGGATAAATTTAGAATGTACCTTATTCTGTAGTCCAAAGACCGAAAAATGACAAGCAAATTAACATTAATAATGTTATTATTAATGACTTTTTACTTACAAATAATCTCAAGAATTGTTCATATAATTTTATGGGTAAGTTGCACTTGTGTTGAATAAAATGTCTCTCACTGGTTTTCACAGTTGATCTATGATTTTGTAATGGGAAAATCTGTCAATAATTAGTTACATTAACGCTGTGTAGCTGTACAGGTGGAACATACAGTGCGTGTAGTAACAAATCATTTCCTTCCACTCTAGCATATATGTACTTTTTCAACAGTTGCAGTCCCATATTAGTTTCGAATTAATTCGTTTCAGTTTGAATCTTATGCCAGTGTTGATATAAACTTGATGTTTTTTCTATTTCATACCTATTGAACAATTCTTAGATATCCCGTACAGTCATAAAAATGGACAGTGTACAATAAATGTATCCCATCCTTTCTCATGTCTGTGCGGAAGATCTTACTCCGCACGAGACGCTGATGTTGTGGCATCTCTTGACGTACTGTTTTTATTGTACGTCTGGTGGTCTAGATGATATTGTTCCACCTGTTGTTGTTGTTGCTGCTGATGTAATTTTTGTTGTTTCTTTTGTTGGGATCTTCTTGGTTCTAAAGCAGTTGAACAATGCGAATAAGCTTCTGATGTGGTTCTTTCCAGTGATTTTGTCATTCTCTGCATCGATCTGAAACTTCTGTTTTGTCACGAGCGCCGTCAGTTCTTTCTTTTTCTTATAAGCTAATTTTAATATGTTCATTTGATGTTGATTTTCTAATGCTTCGTTTTGTTTCAACTGAATCTCATTTGATAAAGTTTGGAGCTTCTCTTTTATCATTCTTTCCTTTTCGTGAAGTAGAAGGTTTACTTTTTCCTTATTTTTAACGGTTTTCTCGATTAAACAACCTTGAGCGTCATTCAAGAACTCGATGTTAAGTTTGCATCTTTTCATTTGGTCTTTCTGTTTATTTCTTAACTGCAGTTTATTATGCAGTGTTTGTTTTGCTTCACTAGATATTAAAGAATCAATCAGTTGTTTTTCTCGCATCGTAATTTCTTCTACATCACACTTCACTCTTTCGTAATCTTTATCAAGGTGGAAATTTCTTTGCTCTCTCTCAGCAATCTCTTCCATTAGCGGTTCTTTATCTTGTTGAACTAAAGCAGTAACAGTTTCATCAATTATTTCTCCAGCGTCTTCTCTTTTAATAATGTCTCTTTCATTCCTTAAAAGTTCTTTTAACTCTTGATTCTTTTGAATGATCTCTGCTGGAATTTGTTTTAGTTCGTTAGATATTTCTTCCATTTCCGAATGACATTTGTCCTTCAAAGCTCTCAATTTTAACAGTCCATTTTTTTCTTGTCTTTTTAATGAAGCAGCAACAACATCTTCCTCCTCAATCTTAGTAACAATTTCCTCGGACATGATCTTATAGAATTCAGTTTGATTTTGTTCGATCTTAAACTTGTTGTTACTATATTCGTCTACAATATCTCTTCTATTCTTGTACAGATCTTTCAACTTGTTTCTAACATCTTTGCTTTGTTTTTTGGCAAGTGCACTATATTTTCCCTCACCAAACAGATGTTTCGTTTCCATAGTGGTTTTCTTGGTTATTTTCAAAGTAGCTTTTTTGTCTTTCGTTAAATGTTCAATTTCTCTATCGATTCGTTTCTTGTTGATCAATATGTCCTGGAATTTTTCCAGTATCTCTTCGATGTTGTTTTTATTTGTCTCCTGGTCAGCAGCACGAAACAATGTCATGGTTTCTTCATGCTCAGAATCGTTCGAACATCCTTGGTTTTGAGCTTTTTCATTCACGTTTGGAAGCCCCAATGGTCTTTTGATTGTTTTTTTCAATGAACACATTTTCATTCTTGTGATGGATGTTTTTCGCTCTTTTGCAGATGATGATGGAATATCCTTTGAATTGCCTTGAGTGGTTTCCATTTGCAAGACACTCTCAGCTTCTATAACAGGAAATATTTACAGTGAGTAATAAACAATTGAAACTGTTCAAAATTGTAGACCAAAACTAGAGCAACACTAGCAGGACCTCAATTGGTTTTGAATGTAAGTGACTGACGTAAAATTACAGCGACCTTAGGCCTGATTTCCACTTGTGGAAAATTGTGATTGGTCAAAATTGGGAAAATTTGTAACTGGCTGTTTGGTGAAACTTTGTTTTCGATCGAACCTTTTAAGCATGTGGAAATTATCCTTCAATGTATAAAAATATATCATTACCTCCCGCAGATACTTTCTCCATACCACAATCCTTCACACTCAACCCCAATCCACTGTCAACGTTTATCTTCAAATGAGAATCTGTTTTCATTTCTGTCTGAGTTTCATTGACTACGTTCTCAACATTACAATGTTCACAATCTTCACCCACTTCCATTTCCAAACCACTTTCAACAATCTCCATATTTTTCACATTTGTCTGTTCTTCCTTGAATTCATGTTCGACTACATATGAAAGACAAAAAAACATATCAATTTCACTGGAGCATAGTAAGTTCAGTACTTTTACCAAAAATAAATTTCTTTCATACACAAATCCGTACACTACTATGGATGTAAAGATTTAGGAAATTATTCAACCCTGGAGATTATCAGCAAAATAAGAACCAATGTCTGGAAATGTTATAGAAAATAACTTTATATCTGGAATTTAACATCTTTAGAATATATTTAGACAAACAACCCCTTGTGAAAAGAGTATAAAAAGAGGTGAAATTAATCCCAGTGGGCACACCATGGTCACACGACGTTGAAACAACGTTATATCGACGTCTGTAACGTTTATTCGACGTTGAAAAGACGTAGTTTCACCTTGATGCGCCCACTGGGATGCTACCTCTGATAAGCGGTAGTAGTATACACATAAGATTTAGCTATTTAAGAATACATCCTAATTATATTTACCTCCTAATTATATTTAACTTCCCATTGGAAACCTTTATAATTTTATGAGGAACCAGGGGGTCTTATCAACTTTTAACAGCATTTATTTTACATTATATTAGCAATTATTAACTCTTTGGGAAAAGCAAAATACCAAAGAAATGACCAATGATTTTATTCGTTTCCGGGGGACACTATGTATTAAAAGGGTAAGAAACTTTTAAGGGCCTGGGAATCTACATTAATATACAATGGAACAGTCCAATGAATGTGCTGAAATGTTCGAAATATTATATATTGTGACGTCCTGTTCCTATGTGCATCGACCTCAATAGAGTTTTATGAAAACAGTTCATCTCATGGTCGATGAGACCTAAGAGAAACCAACCAACACCCACCCAACCCTGCCCCCACTCGTTCTACAGAGGTAAAATTATTTAAATTGAGAAGTGTCACTTTTAGGCTTTCAGGGGATGCGTGTAAGGTGGACTCCACTTCCACAAGTTTGATCCGTCATACGAATTAATCGTCGCGTCCATACGATCAAAATTATGTAAGGTTGACAATGCATGCTCTAGGGCCGTACTAGCTTTCGTGATTATCTAAACACTTACTATTACGAAATAATTATCAAGAGTTTGGACACCTGCAACCTTGAACTTTTCGATTTTAATTGCCAACAATGTCTAGTGTTCCTCTTTTGTACAATAAAGTAATAGTTGAGTGTGTTAAAGAAAATAAAACGTTAGAACAAAAAACTCACATTTTTCCTCATACATTGTTGTCCAGGAAGATGTTCTAACAACTGGGAAGTTTGTTAGCAAGCTTGATGACATTCCCTGGAGATAAAGCCAGGTTTCCTGATCGGTAATCTATAAAATACATTTATAATTCATTACTCTGAAATTACAGCTAAAACTCATAGTCCCATCAGGGAGAGGTCTTTGTTTTGGTTAATTAACATCTGTTAATTTTCCTTGCTTTGTTTTTGTTTTTGAAATAAAGAAATCTTTTACGAATAATCAGAACTCTATTTATTGTTCTTGCAAATATCCGACGTTTTCGAACAGGACAAGAGAAGGTTGCCATTGTACGATTTACTAATCGTCCGTCATCCCACGGATTGTTTCTCCAACCACCTAGCTACTAGCAGGTGAAAAACGCTTTACAGAAAGGCACTTGTAATAGTCCTTTGTGTAGTTCCTGCGAATAAGTTCAATTATATATTAGACTAGATCTAGTCTGTTTTATCAGGAAATCGGATTCACGGCAATTCGAGCATGGCGTGAAAAGGAAAAACAATTTTTCCTCTCCACGTTAAACATGTTCTCCGTCCTGGTGCCTTTAAATAAAGACTAGGTCCTAGTCTATTATATATATTTTATGAAAACCGAATGGCATAGTATTACTCACATCTCGTGTTACCATTTTTCTGGAATATAATTGTTCACAAGTAGGTACAGGTTTACGGAAATAATTTTTGTTGTTGTCAAACACTTAAATGATCAAGGAAGAGTTAATTAGATGAGTATTAATGAAACATTTAGCGCACAAACTTTAGCACGATAAGGAATATGAAAAGTAAACAAGTAAATAATACACAAATTATAAGCACTTACCACAACATTACCATAATCTTTGTTAAGGTCCACTGTGGAAGCACTATGCAACTCCAACAAACGAAAATCCATCTCGTCAACTGTCGTTACACCTTCGCTACCACAAACGATTTCTAGTGTGATCCACACGCAATACAACGAAAATTTCACACACTGATTAATAAAACACCCTCAAAGAACGTTTTTCTATGATTTCTAACTAAATAACTTTCTACTACACCTTTTACACACTTAAAAGCACTAAACGATACTTCTCTCAAGTAACACTCACTGAAACAGGTTCAGAAGTATCAATAACTGATTTTTCACGTATAGTACACTGATTATACGTCACACCGCTGCAACTTAATCTGACGTCATTTTAAACACACCTGGCGTTCCTTTCGTAATCAAAACAATCATGTAGTATGAAAACGAGGTTTTATTCAAAGCAACTCATTTCTATTGATTATTTGTTTTTACTTATCCTGCAAGTACCACACACTCATGATCGTTTTGATTGCTAAAGGAACGCACGGACCAGTATTACCTCGGTTACTCGAACCCGGTTTTATTCGAATACCATGATCATCCAAGCAAATTTCGAATAACTTATGATTCAGCTGAATCATATTTTAAGTCCCAAGGTAAACAAAAACCCTGATTAACTGACTTTTCCCCTTTTAGATGTGTGTAACGCAGAAGCAATCTATTAAAAACAACCTGTGCTACTATCTATCCATCTATCTATCTATCTATCTATCTATCTATCTATCTATCTATCTATCTATCTATCTATCTATCTATCTATCTAT
>JANTOQ010326243.1:0-12592 GCA_027564595.1 Bythotiara depressa | reverse complement strand
TCATTATTCTAAACAGGTTAGTAATCAAATAAAAGAACTTCTATAAGTTAGAGGATTGTTTACCGAACGTTGTTACACCAACATGTTCTTCCCGGTTCTCACACATGACTACCTCACATTTTTTCTTTTCTGTACTTTTCTTTATAGGAATGAATATTTTCACATGAAGCTGGTAGAACGAAGACATAATATAACTATTTTAACTATAATATTCCAATGAACTAATCATGATATACAACATGAATTACACTCCAATATGTTCAGATAATGTGTATGAGAACCAGGTCTTACATCATTTCTCCTTTTTGCATGTGCAAGAAGTCATAACAGTATCATGGATGAATGTGAAAAAAGCTTAAGATATTAGTTTATTAACTGGCAGCCATATTGTGAGTTTGAATATGGAAAATGTGCATTTGATTGACTAGGCAGTGTTCACTACGGGCTTAGGCTGAAGCCATACTAACACTTTTCTCATAGAAATCATAATGGGGGGATAAAAACATAATCAAAGAAGAAAATAACAGCAACAACAAGAAGTGTAAAAGAATATAATAAAATTACAAGTTTTTTTTAAACATAAACCACAACAGTATCAGTCATTCAAAAGTTGCAAATCATTCAGCTCAAGAAACATCCATTACTACACATCTAAACAACAATATTATCCCACTACATGTTTCTCAGTTATATTAAAAACATGGACAGTCTTCAGTCTTATCATACTGCATTAGTTAAACAACAGTAACAAATGTCAAATATAATAAGGGCATGTGATTCCAGCCCTCAGAATTTGACTTGAGAAGTCCTTCAAGATATACAAACATTAAACTAGCTTCACATGTTTCATTAAAATGCTCATATTATTAATCTATATCATCCACTCAAAATGATAGTATTTTCTGTGGTGCAAATATAAGTAACTCTGTGTTTAATATATCAATTCAACAAAATATTAGTGACAACAGTTCAAAATGTCCCTGCAGATTCAGATTCAGATGAGGATTAAAGTTATATGTGACTACATTTTGTTAATATTTCGAATGTTATTGTGTTAAATTGTTATAAATACTGTTTTTCAAATTTCTTGAAGTTGTTATGTAACATAGCTAACATGATCTAAATGAGTTATTTTGAAAGCTATTTTTAATACCCAACCTATCTTTTGAATGTAACAAATTATTCTATCAGTTAATAAAACTAATAATATCCACTTTGTTAATCTGCACCAGGAATACAGCCCTTGGTCATACTATACAGGCCTCGCAAGCTCAGTCTGCATTTTTGACCTCTGCTGTATTTCCCGGTACAGATTAAAAAAGCGGTTATTAGTTAAATAGTGTAATACTGGGAGCATAAAAAGGCCTACATAAAATATTACAGTTGCTGATACTAATGCTGATAATGCTTCGTAACAGAAGTGTAGCTAAATCTGGAATGGAAGCATTAATATTTAAGTATGGAATGCTTGCATTTCACCAGCATTCTAAGTATGGAATGATTGTGTTTTTGAAGCATTACTAAGGCATTTCTGAAGCATTAAAATTTAGGTCAAGTGTTCTGACAGCATTGTACCATTTCAAAAAAATACAGTCACAGTGACGTTATTTGCAAAACAGTACAATAGTCAGGAAACATTTCAATAAAATGGCATTTTTTTGGCATAACACAAGTGTTACAAGAGCATTACATGACCATTATTAGCATTGGTGTTCCTAACACTGAATGTTTATAGCAAGAAAATGCTGCTAAAGCTTCAAGAATGTTTGCATTTGGGGCATTATTGCTGCTCTTAGTGTTGAATGTTAATAGAAAGGAAATACTGCTAACATTTCAGGAATATTTGCATTTTGATGAATATTTATAGTTAAAAGAATACTTGACTTAAATTTTATTAAATATTTCTTATTTCCATGAACACTGCATGGGTCAGACTATTCTGCAGCTCACAGGAGGGATCAAGTACCTCACCACTATTGTCTTAGAGATCAAGTACCTCATCCCTATTGTCTTCTATATTGTTCTTGATAATTAAACAATGTGTCATAATTTGGTCTTAAGATTCTGCACAAAGTATTAGGAGCACATTAGCCACCAACATATACAAAAATATTTGGACCAATGGTTTTCACATTATTCACCCTTTTAGGAAAAACAATAGACTATATATAGACTAGTGATCCTTATAGTCATGTGCCTTGAAAAAAATCTCAACAAGTGTCTTCCAATAAGGACCTGCATAGTGTAAAGTTTCACTAACCATGTTCCAACAAGGACCTGCAGAGTGTAAAATTTCACTAACCATGTTCCAAAGGCTTTAATGTTATCTTTATTTTTATATTAACTTATATGTATAGATATATTAACTTTATGATATAATCATGGCTTAATCAGAGCCTAACCTTATTTACCCAAGACTGGTTCCTTGTTTATTCAAGCCAAAACTTAAATTGTTCATAATTTCCAACCGCTCATTCATTTTACACCAAATAAAAAAAACTGAACAGAATTTTTAAAGCACACAGAATTTCTCTTGACTAAGCTTTAAGTATACTTTCTTTTAACAAAGATTGCTAGCTTCAATAAACAAAAGTGAAAAGACTGAAAGTTAGTATGCAGTAGCTGTATGCGAGAACCAGGTTTACCAACCTATTGGCGACTTCTCATATGCAAATATGTCCAAGGAATTAAGTTAGCTGTAAATAATATACTAGAAATGCATGTTTTTAGAAATTGTAATGCTTCAGAGCATTTGATGTTTCTTTATATAATGATGTTCTTTTAAATTATGCTTTGTAAGTAAAATTATGGATCTATCCTTGGAAGATTTAGGTCGTCTAGGAACTGCAGTATCTGCAGTTGGCATGCATTATTTTACAGACTTGTTTACTCTTGATATATCACATAGAGTATTTACTGACAAATTTGTGGCATCTATGTGGCACATGATGGCATCTTTCACGTTTACAGTTTGGGTGCTGAAACACTAAAGATTTATATTTTGCACAAAGTTTACACCAAACTAATTCCATGCATGCTGTTAATCATTTTAAAAGAAAAAATCTAAAATTTTAAGTATTTTTAACAGCAGGGAGAATTGTGACTGAGGAGTAATCAAGCAGGACTTTTGTAATTGCATAAGCAATTCATGACACATCTAGGTAAAAGAAATTCTTTGTGGCATGTACAAGCCTCATCACTTAGTTTGCTGCTTAACTCCAGAACATGGTAGTAGCAGCCGTAAAAAGGCACTCAAATCTTATCAGATTTTTGTGATAACTTCTTCTAACCATCTAGTTTTAATCTGAAATTTTGTGTCTTTTATTTGTTTTATGTATGTAAGAGTAGGTAGAAATTTCAAAATAGTTGCTATAGGGGAACGCTTTTTTTTTTAAAGCTTTTGTCGGGCTAAGGTGAGAAAAAAATTGTGGAAAATAATGCAAAAACCATTCTAAACCTGTTTGTAAAACCTTTTATACAGAACAACAACAGTATTGCTGTGTTGTAATACATATCCAGTGTGTCATTGGAATTAATATATTCTACTCTGTTGTAATTAGCAGTGTTTTTATTTTACTATATTACATAAAATACAGATGATGTCATCAATATTGCTATTTTAAAATAAATATATTTTTGAAACTCTAATTTTAAGGAAAATAGAACTAACATAACAAAAGTTATACAGATGCAGCAATTTTGCCATCCCTTCATGCCATTTCAGGAAGGCTGGCGGAGAATCGCATGTGCAGAAAGTTTAAGGCATGCAATAGCATGCGATCATAGCATCACCGTGCTCTTTGCTTATTTCAAAGATGTAAATCTTACTAAAGCTAGTAACAAAAGTTAACATGCTGTTTACACTCCGATATTTAGCATGATTACTTGATTGTTTATTTTTTCATCTACTTTTGTTTACCTTGGCAGCGCTGTTTATAACTTTCACATGAGGCTAGAGCAGTGCTTGCTACCAACATCGACACCATATTTAAATTTAAAGTTTAAAACGTAAGCTATCACATGCAAATTATTAGATAATCTGAAATCACTACGAACTTTATTTCAGTGTGAATGTGCAACCAAGTATTATTCCAACTTTTTAATTCGTTACTTACTTATGTTGCAATGAAAAAAGTAGGAATGATAATTCCACTTTATTTCCTTTTATCTTTGTTGAACTCATCTTAAATATTAATGTGAAGAAACAACATCTGCCGCATGTATTTTTTTCTTTTAGAACACAATACACAATAAGGCATTCTTCTTAATACAATTGAACAAATTATGTTGTGTGCATGTTGCAAAGGATCAATTTACATTCTGATAGATTAAATAAAAAACTTAATCATATTGTGATTTCAAAACAACGTTTCGACACTTTCCGATGTCTTATAGAACAAAAAATGAATCAATAAATTAATTTGTTTTGTTTGCTAAAATTACTGGGGAATCGAGTCAGAGTTTGTTTTGATGTTGAAATATTATGTGTAAAGGAAGCATGGCCGCATGCCTCACCTGAAATGGCATGCCCCCTCCTTTACGGTACCCAAAAAAATCTCTCTTAATAGGGTTAATGTAAGAAATCTTTGTTTTTGGAATGGACGTAAAATGGTGATAAAACCATGTTTTAACATAAGAAATATTTCCAATTTACCATTTCCTATATATAAATCAGCCTCAAGTGTTAGCTGACAAAGGATACATGAACACTTGGAATCTGACAAACATGTATATGCATTTGCAAACATCTGAAAATTGTATGGGACCAGCTGTGAAATCAGCTGTGACAAATACTCCTTGAAATAAAAGAAGGGAGAAACATTAAATGACAAAACCTGATCTTAACACAAAAATTGAATGTTTGTTGACATCAATATGTTTGAACCTCAGGTGTGTGTGCGAGTATGTATGGCAGGTAAGTTCTGTTTTATATTATTCATTGTAGTAATCATCTATTTTATTGTAAATAATGATTTTTTAAACTATTGTGTAAATGTTTTTATTTCTAATATACCTGTATTTATTTATGTGCTTCATTTTACCTATAAGCATTTTATTGTAGCTATCCATTGTAATATAACTTGCTTTTAACACTTTCTTTTAATCGTTATATTGGGTAAATGGAAAATTTGTCAGTCCAGTATTTTAACTCATAATATGATATATTTATCATATTGACCTGGACGACTTAAAGTTGGGATATGTTTCAAGATAAGCATGAGGTAGCATCAGGTAGTAAAATTGGTGAAAAATGAAGGATAAAAAAATGGATTCTACTGTAAAGACTCCTTATGGAAAATTCTATCTTATCCTAATTATTGGACTGAGAATATGAAACAGAACAACATGGTTTATAAAATCCCCTGTGGTGAAGGCAATGCAGCCTATACTGGCATGTTGAAAAGATTGCTCGACCAACAATTAAAAAATGGTTACAAATAGTTTATAAGAGAGATATAACAAAAAAAAAAGAAATTGCTGATCACAGCTGGAAATTTGACTATATTTGACTGGAATAATATGTGTATAATAGATTGTGAACAAAATATGGTTGCAAGAAAATAAAGGATTCACTCAATGAGTGAAGCCATATTAATAGTATCTCACAATATAATATAGTATCTCACATAATGTACCAGTTATAAGGATAACATTAATAGCTAGCTACGGGAATTGTGAATTAATAGCTAGCTACGGGAATTGACAGATTTAGTTTATATGCATAAAACTGTCTTGTACAGTATGTTGCATTGTCAATTTTATGCCTGAAAAACATTTTCCCACAGATACATGTGAAGTATTATATTTCTATCTGCTACAGGCTTAGAGCTTAAGTGTTCTGTACACAGTTCCATCACTTTTGTGCCTGGAAAAATTTCGCACATAGGTGTGAAATAATTAGATTTTGATACTCCTTTATCATATATAAACCGGACTTTCCACCAGCTTTACTGGCTGATGAGAGAAGTATCTGTTGAAATGTACCCCAACATTAAATCATTCAGGTCTATTAATTAATAAGTATATCAAATCATTATGAATTAAGTCGAGTACAGCATGTAGTATTTTTGACTATATTTCTATGTTGTTGTACACACCATTGTTTTTTTTTCAGTTAAAAGTGGTGCATATTATAATGTTCTACATCACATTTTCACACAGCTGATAAGATTGCTAAAACCATTGGTGACAGGTACAAACATGACTGTAAACTAAGATTCTTCATTTTCCACACATGCCTTATGCGTTCATGTGGAAGTCATGGGCACAGCCTTCCAGCAGTGAACAAAGCCAGAAGTAATGATCACTAACTGAAAAACAGAATTATATACTATGATTACGTGTAATTAGATTATATGTGACCTTCCATGAGACTTTAGCAGGAAACCCTTGAAATGTTTCAGAAACGTTAAAACGAAACATTTCAAATCAAAAAATTTACTTTTAGAAACATTTCAGTTGTTTTTCTATTGTTTTGTGAAATGTTTCAAATCTTTTTTTGTAACGCTTATGAAACTTTTTTATTTTTTTAAACGTTTCATTATTATTTTAAAACGTTTCATTTTTTTAAAATGTTTTAAACCGATATGAAATGTTTCAACCTTTGTTGAAACGTTTCAATTTTTAAAAAACCTTTCAATCTTGTCTACAACAGTGAAGCACCTTGCTATCAGCCATCAGTTTAAAAGATCGACTAAGGGTTGAAGTTTGAAAGATCTTTAAGAATTAAGGTTACATTACGAAGTTGCATGGTTTGTAATTTTCTCAATAACAATAGTTTTTTTAATCTAGAAAATCGTAGTGATAGCTTTTCTAAGCTAGGAAACTGTAGTAACGACCATAAAAAGTCAGTTGTGACAACCTTTCTATGCTATGAAATCACAGTACTGGTCGTAAAAAATAATTCATGGGAGATTTTTTAAGCTGGGAAACCATAGTAACAACCGTAAAAAGTCACTCGTGATAGCTTTTCTAAGATAGGAAAACATAGCTGTAGTGACGTTAAAACTTTGAAAAATACTTATTACAGTGAAGTTTAGTAGTAATTAACACAAAACAGTCTGGGACCGAAGTTGTTAAAATCAAAATATTCTACAACCTCCGTCCGATTTCCAAGGCTTTAAAACCTAGATGAACATGATCTACGACCGTTAGTTTGATTTCCAAAGCTGCTAAAGTGAAGATTAAACGACAATCTATGACCCTGGGGAATTTTTAAGCCTCTAAAACTTGGAATGAAGGATGATCTATGACTGCTGTCCTATTCTTAAGGGTCTAAAACCTAGATTAAACAATGATATACGACAGCCTGTTCCATTTTTAAGTCTCCCTAGATTAAAAATGATCGAAGGCCACTAGATTGATTAGAAATTGAACTTGCAGTAGTAGATCATCATTAAATCAACATTTTAGATGCCTAAAAATGGAACTAGCTGCCATAGATCATTGTTTAATCTAGGTTTTAGACCCTTAAGAATAGGACAGCAGTCATAGATCATCATTTAACCTACATTTTAGAGGCTTAGGAATCGAACTAGTGGTCGTAGATCATTGTTTAATCTAGGTTCTAGAGGCACAAAATGGAACTAGTTGTTGTATATTGTTGTTAACTGACTCTACAATTTAGAGCCTTAAAAATCGGATGCATGTCATAGATCGTCATTAAATCTACATTTTAGATGCCTAAAACTTACTTTTAGAGGCTTAGGAATCGAACTAGTGGTCGTAGATCATTGTTTAATCTATGTTCTAGAGACATAAAAATGGAACTAGTTGTCATATATTGTTGTTTACTGACTCTACAATTTAGAGCCTTAAAAATCGGATGCGTGTCGTAGATCGTCATTAAATCTACATTTTAGATGCTTAAAACTTACTTTTAGAAGCTTAGGAATCGAAATAGCGCTCATAGATCATTGTTTAATCTACGTTTTAGAGCCTTAAGAATCAAAACAGGGTCGAAGATCATCACTTAATCTATGTTTTAGAGGCTTAGAAATCAAAGTAGCGGTCATAGATCGTCATTAAATGTACATTTTAGAACATGATTCATGTTAATGGTAAAGATCGTTACTGACACGTGACCTATCACAAATGGCTTTTCATGGCCACTACTACAATTTTCTAGATTAAATAAGTTGTCGCGAGTGACATTTTACGACAAGTACTATAATTTTCGAACTTAGAAAGGCTATCACAAGTGTCTTTCTATGGTCACTACTGTGATTTTCTAACTTAGAGGCCGTGATAAGTCACTCCCAACATCTTTAGTAAGATACAAAATCACAGTAATGGCCGTGTGCATCACTAATGATCACATTTCTAAGCTAGGAAGTCGTAATAACGACCCTAATTATATTATTAAATATTTCTACTTCCAAATTTAGCACTAATATACTACAAGCTGAATTAAAGTAGTTGAAGTAACACACAAAACATGTTTTCATAAAGTGTATTTTTTCCACAAAAACATCCGGAAATAAGTTACTAAAAATTCCCAGAAGAACAAGTCAGCTATTTTTTGCTTCTTTCTCGTGCAAAAATTCGATTGATGAGACTTGAGAATGTAATACCTGGTTTCTATTTCTAAATAAGCAGGAGGAGTACATCTTTAGAAAGGAACCTAATCTCCATTACATACTAGCTTTAACTTGAAGCCAAAAATATTTTATTACATACTGGTTGCAAAAATTAATATAATTTCAGAACAGAAGAACAGCAGAGAAGTTATGACGTAGTTACCAGGGGCTAATACAGGACATAATTCCATAGCGAAAAGTGCTATTGGGTGCCAAAATTCTCATGCCCAAATTAATAAAAAATGTCCATATAATTTTTTATTGTACAATTCTTTACTTAGTTAGTTGCAATATACGCACAAATACTGCCAAAAAGTGGTAGATTTGCACTTCTGAGTCACAAAAGACACAAATAATGTCCTGTAGCTTTGCCCCTGGACCACACCGGGGGTGGCTAGCACTGCCCAAATTCAAATCATGTATTAGCCCCTGGTTACATTTAGGTACTTAGGTACATATAGCATGAGAACCAGGTTGAACATGAATTCTTTCATCATTCATCATTACATTCTTTTCTAAGAAATTTATACTACTGACAGGTATTTCAGCGCAATGCCAGCTGGAATGTTTTTTGAGTGTAAAATGAATGAACTATTTTATATATATTATATTTTTATCTAAAAATGACAGTATATTAAATGAAGGAAAGGAATAACTTTTTTGCTACATTTTAGAAACAAAGTTAAGTTCTTTAGTATGAAGGTAAAAAAAATAATTCTGCAATGAGAAATCTTTTTTTAAGCCTAGACAGTCTAGACTAAAGGTCAAATCTTTTTCATGGACAGTATAATCATTGAGTTTCTCTTTTCTGACTTTGGGAAGGAGGTTTTGTGTTTCCTGTAGCGAGAAATGACATTTTCATTTCATTCATGTAAGCTTATTATACATGAATATACATGTGGTTGCTAAGGAAAAAGGCAATGGTTGCTATGGACAATTTTAATTTTCCTTTTATATTCAGAATCCTTTTTTCATCAAATGAAAGAAACTGAAGCTGGAAATGGTACCAGCAAGGTCAGTTCTTCTTTAATTAATAAAATATAAAATGTAACTACCCCCTGGAAACACTGTTATTTTAAATAAATCCAGGAAGTATTAAGCTTCTTCTTTTTTTTAGAAAGGTTTTGCACTAAGTATAATGTGTAAAAGGATAATGTGTAAAAGTGATCATTCTCTACCATGAAATGAAAAAGAAAGACCGAGTAAAATAAATATATTATACAGGGTGTACTTTGGAGGACAGATCATTGAATCTTGGATCGCTGGATTGTGAATCGTAAATTTATGAGGTTTATTCTAGAAAACAACATCATTAACAGAAGTCATTAGCACTTCTCTGAGTTATGAATACACTAGCTGAGTAAAATGATGAAATATTTCTGGTAAACGAGATTAATAAGGAAGTCACTAGTAACATCTTCACACTTTTTAAAGTCATGAACAGACAAGTTGGAACAGAAGTCATTAGCAACCAACTTACAGTCCTGTATCCGTCCCTACCATAGCTTTTATGGCACATAATACCTGTTAATACAATTTTCTGGCTTAATAAACTTATCACAAGTGAATTTCACTGCAGCTGATATGATTCTCTAGCTTAAAAATGAAGTTATGTGTGACTCTTTACAGCTGTTACTGCGATTTTCTAGCATAAAAGAGCTGTCGTGAGGTAGATTTTATGGCTGTTAGTACAATTTTCTAAAATTTATTAAGTTACTCATTATAGCTTCGTTAACCTAGAAAATTGTAGTAGGGGCAGTAAAAACACCCAGGACAGCTTTTAATCTGGAAAATTGTTGTAACATCCATGAAAGGTCACTTGTAATAGCTTTTTTAAACTATGGCGACTTATTTAGTTTTATAAAATTGTACTAACGGCAGTAAAAATCCACTCGTGATAGCTTTTCTAAGTTAGAAAATTATAGTAGTAGCTGTAAAAATCCACTCATGGTAGCTTTATTAAGCTAGAAAATCATAGTAGTGGCCGTAAAAAGTCACTCGTTGTAGCTTTTCTAAGTAAGAAAATTGTAGTAGTGGCTGTAAAAATCCACTCGTTGCAGCTTTTCTAAGTTAGAAAATCGTAGTAGTGGCTGTAAAAAAATGTTTTAACTCCCATCAAGAAAAATAATCAGACAAAGCAACATTTCATCTATGCCTGTTAAAAATTTCTAATCTGTAGCATAATTTCTTATCTGTATTTTTGCCAATTTCTACCAGCATCTAATACAGAGGACAGTCGTAGCATTTTTGGTGTGCTTATTTCGCTGTTTCTAAACCATTTTTTACACTCCATCACCAAGACTAGTTAGTTGTACTGAATACTTACTATCATTTAAAAATAAAGAAACTAAATGTCTATCGCCAATAGGGGTCAAGTCAACCCTTTATCTAACAAAATACCTGACCTATTGAAGTAAACATAATTTTTATCAACACTAGGGAGGGGTATCTACCTATCATAGAAGAAGTACTGTCAAAATTTTGAACAAAAAATACACCTATTTTGAAGAGGTAACCTTGCTATACACTTTGTCACTGTCACTTTGCTGTTATCTCCCTGTCTTTTCCTAATTGATATGTACACAGACAGTTGTAGTTAGTAGAAAGAGTAATGTGTCCCCTAGCTCCCTGGTTAGTTTTGCAAAAATTGGAGCTAGTTAACTAACAAAAAAAATAATTTTGAAGTGATTTCCTAGCTAACAACCCTTATCACCATGTTTTTCTCCCTAGCTATCTTTCCTAACTTAAATGATATGAGACCCTTTGTAATACATCTTATTACCTGGCAGTCATTTTGCTAGAGGGCAGTACAGAAAATATGTAATGCTGATTGGCTGAATCAACATCCTCACGTGACCAACAGGCTGTTGGTACAGACCTGTACTGATAGAACTGGTTTCATAAATATAAACAAACATTTAAAATGCTAACTTGCGACAGGTTGACGAGATAAATAGATATATCAATAAAAAATCCTTAGAAACACTGTCAATTTCACTTGGAAAGAGCTCAGTCTCTGGCAATAAATAGATCCAAACATATAACCAGAAAAACAACACCATAGCTACATCCAATTCATATTGTTCAGCTAGCTAACAGCCATAAAAACGTTAGCAAGTTTCATTCGTATTGTAGGTGCCTATCAGCTGCCATTTCAAAACATGTCTAGCTTATTTGATAAACAACAACACATCTTCCCATTTTCAATCCTGTTAGCCTTCAAATTTATCCACGTAGCTAGCTAGCTAGCTATATAATAAAATGAAGTAAAAATGTTTTGAATTCAGATATATACTTGGTATCTTCTTTTTCTTGTACTCGGATAAGTAATTTGTAGTGTTTTTAAAATAACTTAAAAAACATTTTTGTTCCCAGCAGCAAAATGACGAAAAATTGGTTTGGAATCATTTCTGATTCACACGAAGAATGAAACATGACCTTCTGCTTTAATGTTTTGAAACTTACGTTGATTTGAACATTTCTAAGTATTAGAAAGTTAAAAGTTGGGAGAATTTAATCAAATCGAAATGAAAAAATGCTATCTTGTGTTTTGCAAAGTAAAAAACGGGATACTGACTCGTTGCTTATTCTGTACATTAAATACAAATCCCTCAGTCCAACACATAGACCTCACAAGCTCAGCCTACGTTAGCTGGACCTCAGGCTTGGTATTTTCCTGTACAGACCAAAGAAAAAGTCAGTAGTGAATATTCACCCCAGCTCCCTGATTAATTTTAGGTCTCTCCTAGCTCCCTGGTTAATTTTGTAAAAAATGGATCTAGCTGGCTACCTTAAACATAGCTAGCTATACATTAAACATAGTGTTTTTGAAGGCAAAAGCTAGCTACCTATGTACTTTTTCGGACGTTTTACCACAGTACTTTTGAAGTATATAGCACATAGTTCATATAGTGTAGATGTAGAAAATTGTTTGCCCTATTGCTTGCCATTTCACATGTTTCAAATTTTTCACAGATTTGCTTGTGAAAAAAAAACCTTGCTCGGTCGCAAGA
>JANTOQ010326132.1:0-12593 GCA_027564595.1 Bythotiara depressa | reverse complement strand
TGTACATTACTAAAAGTTTCTTCCTACTTCTGACATCTCTAAAAATAAATAAATTGCTACAAATAACTAGCATAAAACCTTTACACCTACAAATAAAACAATTCCCCAAGGTTTCCCTGAGTATGTAAAAACCTTTCAGAAATTCCCCGAGTTTACCAGGTTTTCCCCGAGCTTTCGGTAAACACAAGGTTTTTCAAGGTTTTCCAGGATCTGTGGCAACCCTATTTTGGAACTTTCCTAGTGAAACAAATGTACGTAGAAATAAATAACAAAACACAACGCTATAAACTAAAATGTTTCAATTTATGTAAAAGCATTTCCTTTCATTTTTGCTTTTGCACTTGCATATAATTACAATTTCTTTGACTATTTCTTCGCATAATATATATGTCACTCACAAATTTAGCAGTCTTGAAATCCGGAATTGTCAATACCTTGCTCATTTAATGAATTTGAGGTTACTAAACATGTGTGATCACTCTCATTAACACTATCAATATGAACCAAACAAACAACATCTTTTAATTCACCATAAAATGTACAGAGAAACAAAATGAAGCAGAAACCCATAATCCACTCGGAAAAGGTACTGACCAGATGTGTAGCATATCCCTAAAAAGGCAAAAAAATTTACACTACTGATAGGAAATGTTCTTACAAAATATTTCAAAATAAAGTTTTATATTTTCATAATTTCAGACTATTACGTTGTATACCACACCAAATAATGTTCTCCAAATAAGCAGTTGCAGACAATTATTCTTATTTACCATGAAAATACTTAGAAATAATTATAAATCCTGTCTTCTGTAGAACATTTCCTGCCAACCTTAATTGATGTGAAAAACAGTTAGGAATAAATATACTGGTATAGCAATTAATCCAATCAGGATATGAAACAAAATTCTGTTTCATTGAAGTAATCAAGAAAGGCTGTCTCAATATACTCCCACACCAACTTTTGCTACATACTAAATTATGTAGAGGACATAGGGAGGCCATTAAACATATAAACAAAATTGAAGAACATTTCTATATTTTTCAAGAATAAAATTGCAACCAGAAAAACACCTCGAAAACCACTGAATACCAAAATGTATATATTAAAATGTTTAGTAGTAACTAAGTACCCTCTACTTTAAAAAGAACATTAAAAAACCACCATATGAAGTTCCTAGCACTAATTTTTAAAGTACAGTTCAAGAACCAAAATAATTTCAGAATTTCAAGACTAATATTCAATCTGAAATTCATAAAAAGTAAAATCTTTCAACAACATTTCATGACCCAAAACAATTCAAAGAATGCCAGAACAAGTGGCCACACTGTATTATCAATATATGCTGGTAAACAAAATGAATTTTGGTTTCTTAAAGATATATTATTTACTTACTGGGTCGTCAGAATCCCAATAAAGAACTGTGTGGTTACGTTTGGTTTTCATAAACTCCGTTCCTGCTACAGCCGCACCAATAGTTGTGGATAAGAAAAACACAGTTGCTCCTGTTGCCAAAACACACCGGATATAAAACTTAAACTTTGTTATTATTCCAGTATAGATAGTAACATAAGACAAATAACTTTGTATCCAACAGTAAGTAGTACCAATACAAAAGACCATAAATGCTCCAAGCAAATGGACTTGTATGACATTAGTTTCCTGGAAGTTAGCAACCAACAGTATCCCAAAAATAGAAAGAAATCCTAGGAACACAGCAATGTCATTAAGTATGTGAAAACGACGATTTTCCAGTGGACCAATTTTTTCCATATGACGATGACGAATATACATGACTATAAAGAAAAATACAGCAGAAAGGTCCAACAAGAGACCAAATACACAACTTGCAGGAGGCTTTGTTCCGGTGTCACTGATATAAGGAAAAAGATCTGGGATATGTTCATAAGCAACTGCTATAGCATAAGAGGAGATGAATGCAAGCACCAAAAGGGTAGCAGCCAAAACAAGGTAGTGATGGGGACGAATCCAGCGACATAATATAATCTTTGTTTTTCTTTCCATTGTTAATATACTAGAAAGTAATAAATAGTAAATTTCATTATCAGAGATAAAATTCATATTACAGAATAGAATTTCTGAAATGAATTAGACGACAGTTAGGTAATCTTCTGTTCATTCCATTCATCGTCATCCACATCGTCATCCACGCACATTGTAGTTGTTGTTCATGTAATTTAGAGCACAAAAATTAATTATACAAATTCAAGTTAGTGAGACCAGGAATTATGGCCTTATACTACGATTTCTTGAGGCAAAGTTGATGAATTATGGCATTGTGCCATGCAATAAACTTTACTTACAAGTTTACTATAATCATGACTAATTATTATTTAAAAATAATAACTATTAATTAATATTTAACTTAAAAACTTTGAGTCTCCCCATCTCTGGAGAAACTTATTTTTTAATGAATCAAAGAATAATCAATAATTAATAATTATCATTTGCATGTCTATGTTTTTGATGATGATGAATGGAAGATTAACTAACTGTGGCCATACAAAAAACTTGACACAGTGGCTCTTATTAGGTTACAGGTGTTTAGGTATAATCTTAATTACTGACTGTGGCACATAATACAATTTAAATTTAAATTTCAAATTTAATTATTGTTAATAGAACATATTCTTTTCACAGTTGGTTTTGACTCAAGCACCAGATTATGACATAAGCAGAAAAGGAGGAGAAACACAAGTTTAAAAGCACACACAGCCAAAAATATGTATAACATACGAACACCAAACCATACTGGTCCATTAGTCAGAAATTGTAATAAACAACTGGCTATTGTGGTGTCAATTAATGTGAAATTCGTACCTGAGAGGCCTTGCAAATAGTTAATGGCTAGAATTAAGCATTATATATACAGTTAATAGTACAAGACTATATAACTACTACTGTATAACTACAATCATGGACATAATATATAATAAAAAAGAGCTCCACAAGTAATGAAATAGCATCTAATATAGAATCTCTTAGTTAAATGTTTTCAGATTGACGATTGACTTTGACACAGGGTGCAACAACAAAAGATTTGAGGGTAGTATGCCTATGTACAATTTTTAAACGACTAATGTACGTAGCATGTACAGCTCAAAATAATACAAAGTACATATTATCGGCTGCATTCCGATGCTTATGCCTCCAAATCTATGATGCAGGGAAACAAATCTCCCGCCGTGTTCAAAACAGAATGAATACAGTATGGTTGCAAAGGGGATGACTTGCTTGCCTCCAAATGGGATGAAATGGGACTTTGAGACATCTTGATATGGAAAGGTCAGTGAATTAAGAACAACTTCTGCTGGTTTTGATGGAAATACGCTGGAAAGTGTGACTCTACCAAGATTTCTGTTACACTTATACTCATTCTAGTTTTATAGACACTACTACCGAATAAGTGTGGGTAATAATAAACTGCATATCAACAGGGAAAAAGAACCACTATATATTATTATCTTTATATTATTATTATAATAGGGAGGGAATAAGAAAGGGGTCTGAAACAGCAAAAGTATTAAATATTTTCTGGTCAGTCTCAAAAGGTTCCTAGAAGCTACTGAAAATAGATATTTACCACATGTAATGTTTTGTTGTTCTTACATTCTGACAATAAATCAATAAAGCTTATTTGTTCATTTGGTGATTACGTAAGCTGAGAATAACAACAGTAATATTTCTTAGAACAATCACTGCATCTGTAAAGTTAGTAAGCAACAAGTAACAATAAATAACATTACTTCACTACATCCTTAAGTTGTAGTATAAATATCCAAAGCATTCAATTAATTTAGTAGAATGTTTCACTTAATAATTCACAGGCCTTAAATTATATAATTAACTTTATTTATTAATGGAAGATTTTACATTTATGGATTTTAGAAGTCTTTTAGAAGACTTAGGAATGAAATCTTTGATGGTTAGGATAGTATGGATGTTCAGCAATTATTCTAGGCATATATTAAATATGTTTTGTTTCTTCCATGTTCTGTTCTATTGCATAACTAACCAAAATTGTAAAATGTACAAAAACATAGCATGATGCAGGGAAACTTTAAAAACTAGTCAATCAACAAATAAAAAATTAACTTCACATGGTTAGTTGTTTCAAATTGATAATCCAATTTCAAAGAGCGCCTGTTAGTGTCTTTTGTAGCTAAATATAGTCTTAATTACTATAACTTTTGCTGTGTTTTGAAAAATGTGGCTGTGAAATATCAACCACATTAGCATTTCAAAAAATCTTTTTAACAGACATGAAAACCTTTTGCTATGTTAATTATATTGTCTTGTTGCTATAAACAAATATGATTTTATATTGTTATTATCAATTATTATTGTTATTATTGCAACTTGCTACTTCAGTGATGTGACATTCACTCTTCTCCTTGGAAGCTTATGGCTGTTTTCTTTCCTTTTTATATGGTATGATTTCCGTAACAAATTGATTGCAGGGAATATGAAAAGTGGAAATAATTTCGTAATAAAGATCATAACTCATTAAATATTTCTATAACTTTTTAAAAATCGAAGTAAAAATTAACTTGTAAACATTAATTAGAAATTAGATATATAATGTATGAAATAAAATTACAAATTTTTTGTCAATGTAGTATTGAAAATGAATATAGTATAAAAAATACTGTTCCTTTCACAATCAAAATAGTCACGATTAATGGGTTTGCAAGAAATATCTGGTCACTGATGGAGGTGGACTGTTTTCATAAGAAACATGACTGTTTTGATTGCAAAAGTAATGCACAATATAAAATTATATAATAAATATAATATATATTTATAAAATAATATACTACATGTAACAATACTTCAAATAAAATAAACAATTAAAAATACAGGGTATGAAATGTTGTGTATTATCTTTAGTAGCACAAGTAAGCGAAATGCAGAACTTGATTTGGTATATAGTAGCAGGAGAGATACTTTTATTTAGACTTTACTAAATATGTTATATAGCACTAATTTGTCCAAATATTAAATACATCATGCAAAATAAAAACAAGGGTCCCATTCTTAAACACTAGTGAATGATTTTATATGCATGTATTTTGAACTTATGAATGATAACAACAATTCTTTATCATCATTATAAATAAAACATTCCACTGTTCATTTTCACTCTGATTGAAAAATATACAATAAAATTTAAATTTAAAAATTACATCGTTAAAAATTTAAATCTGTCACTCATATGAGGGTGATATCTAACCATGGAAAATATAAATACAGCAGTCGAATGCTTTAATTTGAAAATAATGATTGTGAAACATACAGAAGACTGGGTATGAGAACTCAAAAATCACCATAAAACCCAAAATGAACTTCAAAAGAAACCCAGTCACATAATTTAATTTCTGACTGGAAATAATTCGGTATAATACACTTTCAAACACAAGTTTGTTAAAAGTTAGATAAAAAAGCATTATTAGTGACTTTTTTAGTAGAATTTCTGAAAAGTAAATTGTATTACTTCTTAAATAAAAATTAAATAAAAAGTAAATACCAGGTATTAATTTTTAAAGACGGTTTAAAGGAACTATAAGGCAATAATAAACAGAATTAAAAAGACTTAGAAGACTTGATCTTATTTTTCTTATAGTGGAACACCAATGAAAACATTGTATATATATACATAAATAAATATTTAAGGCATACTTGTCTTGCATGAAGGTGTTTATATATGTTGAAAATCTACCATAAAATACTTTTCCATCAGAAAGATATAACATATTTTACTGCTACCTTTGAAAGAATTTACTAAAATAAATCAAGTTTATCTAATGTGAATTTCTTAATGTAAACAAAATATTTAAATAAAAACTCTTCAGAGAACAGTCCATACTCCAGTGCATTTTATAGGGCATAAATTATAATGGGAAAGCCAGTTAAGTAATTGTAATGCAACTTCTTTTCCAGATAAAAAGTTACTCACTATATTATAGCTTTTCAAAACCAGAATATCGTAACTCATGACAGCTTTTTTAAGCTAGAAAATTGTAGTAACTGCCGTAAAATGTCATTCATTATAGCTGTACAGCTGTGTTCCATTTTTAAGCCTCTAAAACGTAGATTAAAAAACGATCTACGACACCCATCTGATTCCCAAGGCTTTAAAACTTAGAACAAAGAACGATCTATGGCAGAGCGTTCCAGTGTCAATCCTCTAAAATCTTATATCAAATGACCATCTATGACCGCTAGTTCGATTTCTAAGCCTCTAGAACATAGATTAATCAACAATCTACAACCGCTGTTCGATGTCCAAGGCTCTAAAATCTTCTAAACCTAAAACGAACGACGTTCTACCCTGATAATTTCTATTTCATTGGCTTTGCCTTTATAATTGACTCCTAATATATCAGGGCCTTTTATAAACATTTTTTTCTTTCTTGCAGGTCATGCAGACATAAAGGCTTCATGAGTTTTTTCTTTAAAAATACCTTCATTTATGCACTGTCACATGTCACAACATTTAGTATTAATCATACTGCTAAGGTAATTAATAACTAATATTTCAAAAGAGTAATGCAGTTTTGTGTGTGAGTGTATTTATCTTTTTATGTGTGCATATTTTTTGTTTTATTTTATGCGCTTTCTAAGCAATTAGAAATTTCTGACAGATTTGTGGTTTTTAAGCTTTCGTTACCTTAGTGTATAAAGTTTTGTGCGTATTGATTAATTTTTGCAAATCCTTCCAAATTGTATAAATTTTTTTTCTTTAAAAATAAACTTTCTATGTGAATTGATTTTAGAATTTGGTTTGTACAAACTATTTTAGGAAAACAGAGAAAAATGATACAAGCAAAAACTTTATACATCCAAGGTACCTCTTCATAAACTAATATTTTAAATGTTAAAGGGACACCTAAATACTCAAGAAGCAAATGTGGAATGTGTCATTGTCATAACAACCCATACACAGTTTCTTTTATTCAAGTGTTTTTAAATTTAGAAGACACAATAATCTACAAAAAAAATAAGGTGCAAGTATTTTGAAAGTAAAGTTTCAATAGTGAGTTTTTGAAATTTGGTTTGTCCCTTCAAGTTATCTGTATGCGTGTCTGTGCCATATTTAACATAGTGCTATGACTTAATATTTTATAAAGTTGTATGATTTTCTGTGTGGATGCTATATTTGTAATTATGCATTTGTTTTTATATATTTGAATATTTCTATAAATAACTTTATATTGACTATACATAGGTTGGGATGGGATACCCTTGATACATTTTCCAGTTAGGAATTTTCTGTGGTAGTGAAAATTTGACTTTGAAACTATTCAACTCCTTTTTTCTTCTTTCCTTTGGAATTGCTTTAACCAATCTTTTACTTTATTATTTTCGTATAACTTTTTATACCGGTTGTTAAATTATTTATACAAGTGTATTTAGTTTACTATTCCAACTTTTATATTGTTTTTATGTTACAAACAAACATCATTTGCCATTCAGACTGTTTGACATTTTTTTTGTTTTGTTAACCTTTCTCACGAGCATTTCTATCCAACTGTCTTATTGTGGATGAAGTTTAGCTTTCGTGCATTTACTAGGAGAGCCAGGAAGAGGTAAAGATGACTTTGATACTTCACTCTCCCCACCCCCTAACTTTGATATACTACTAGGCTACCACAATCTTTATTTAAGACACTCAGGTGGAGAACATGTTTACTAGGAATAAGGAAAAATTAAATCTTAAATGGTGAAGAAACTTTAGTACAATGTAGATAGATAAACAAAAACATAATAAAAATCCCAATTCCCAACTCTATTAATTTCATTGTAAAATCTTGTTCAAAATAAGACTATCAAAATTGTTCCAGCTGTCTGCATGGAAAATATTTTTAATACCTTTCTTAGATAAACTACAAAAATTGAATAACACTTCTAATTCCCAACTCAGTAATTATATCCTTAAATGTTATACCTGTAAAATTTGTCGTATAACAAGTTCATTAACAATGGAAAATCATGTGAACATTCAACAAGGTGCTACAGCTGCTAAAATTTGTACAAACTCATTCACAGGGCTTTTGTTTTATATCACGAAATGGGAATACCATTATTCCAAAGAATATAAAATTTGTACATTTTTTGTTCAAGTAAATTTTAGAAAAAGTCGTGAAATTTCAGCCAAAGATATTGCTAAATAAACAGAATCCAATCAATCCTCAACATAATAAATGATACTGGCCACCAAAATAATGAAAATGAGTTCCACAACTAAATGACATCTATGTACATCAGGAAGATCATAGTTTGTGGTCATAACAGCACGGTTGCCACGGTTGCCAAAATTGGGACTTCAACACTTTGGAAGAGATTGCTATAAGTAAGGTTATAATTGAAGCATGAAATATCTTTATGTGTATAGAATGACCGTGAGTTAATATCTGGAATAAAATATTGACAAACCAGATCAAAGCACATGATGAACAAGAATATTGCAGATCATACCACTTGATAAACAAGAACATTCCATATCGAACCACTTGATAAACAAGAACGTTTCATATTGAACCACTTGATAAACAAGAACATTCCATATCGAACCACTTGATAAACAAGAACGTTCCATATTGAAGTACTTGATAAACAAGAACATTACATACTGAACCACTTGATATACAAGAACATTCCATATTGAAGTACTTGATAATACTTAAAACCTTTACATGATAATTTAATTTGCATAGTCCCATGCTGTTGATCAAGATCGATAGTACTGTTTCATGTTTCAAAAGTTTACTATAAGTATCTGGTTAAACAAAGCTGGATATAATGGGTACCTTGAGAATCAAAACAATCAATCCACAGAAGACAGTTGATTTATATGAAAACTTTAGTAAAAGGACAATGAAAGGTAACTTTTATACAATTGTTTTAATTTAATTTTAATTAAGTAGCCATTTATGACAGGTTTGACTGTACATTACATCTTTAGCAACTTTCATCATTAAAGTTTGTGTTCAAAACACCTTGTACTGTTACGGAACCAATTTCTATTGTCTTTATATCATCAGTCAATCTCGTAATATGAACTGACGAAACAACATGTTTGAAGTCACCATAATATGTCAAAAAGAACAAAACAAAGCTGATACCCATAATCCATTCTGAGAAAGTACTCAAAAGATGAGTGGCATATCCCTAAAATAAATTAAGTTCATTAAATTAAAATCACATAAACAGCTATGAAATCCTTATATATACCTATTTACAAATCTACCTGGGAACGTTGGTATGGTATATTATTACCTGGCAGCCATTTTGCTAGAGGGTAGTACAGAAAATATGTAATGCTGATTGGCTAAACCAACATTCTCACATGACCAACAGGGCATTGGTAGGCCCATACTGATATTAAAACATAAACATTAACAAACATATAAAATGCTAACTTTGCCTTGCAACAGGTTGATGAGATAAAAAATGTATCAACAAAATATTCTTAGAAACATTGTCAATGTTACTTGGAAAGAATTGAGTCTCTGGCAATATGTAGGTCAAAACATATAACCAGAGAAACAACCACCTTCTTCTCTTTCATCAACAAACATAGATACATCCAATTCATATTGCTCAGATTAGCTAGCAGTCATGAAAACGTAGCAAGTTTTAATTTGTATGATAGGTGCTTATCAGCTGCCATTCCAAAACATGTCTAGATATGTCTGGTATGTTGATAAACAACAACACGTCTTCTTATTCTCGATCCTGTAAACGTTATGTTTAAAATTTATCCATGTATTATAGCTAGCCAGCTATACAGTAAATTCAAGGAAAAGTATTTTGAATTCAGGTATATACTTGGTATCTACTTTTTCCTGTACTTGGATCAGTATTTATAGTGTTTTTAAAGTAATATACAAAATGTTCTTGTTCCCAGCAGCAAAACAATGAAAAATCATTTGGAATCATTTCTGATTCACAAGTAGAACAAAACGTGACCTACTGATTTAATGTTTTGAAACTTACATTGACTTGAATGTTTCTTATAAGTATTAGAAAGTTAAAAGTTGGGAGAATTTAATCAAAATCGAAATAAAAAAAATGTTTTCTTGTGTTTTGCCAGGTTATAAATGCAATCTGGGTCTCCGTTAGCTGGACCTTGGACTGTGTATTTTCCTGTACAGACCAAACAAAAAGTCTGTATTATAATCATCAGGAATGGTTAAACAAATGATTACATATAACAGATACAAGACTAGTCAGGTGACATATATGCTTAAAAGCTGCGTTTGCATAACCTAATAAAAGCTCATCTAGAAACTAAAGACATAAAGGACAAATTAGAATTTTCATTCAGTACAAAAATTGACTTTAAATCTTTCTTTTTGGTTCTCCAAAAAAAACAAAAAAAAAGCAACAAATTCAAGTCAATTTTTTTTCAGATTATATTCTCTAAACAGTTGAAAAGAAACACAATTATAACAATTTTATATGTGTTTACATGGAAATCCAAAACTATTTTTATTAACAAGGAAAATCATTGTCAGAGGCATAGTGTAAATATATATGTTGTCAGTTTATGTTCAAGAGACTTTTTTGATTTATCCTTAAGATAAGAATACAGATTCTAGTTTTCAATATTCTTCAATGCAACGATGACTAAATATGCAATGTACTATACTACCTACCTTCTAGATAAACCTGGATGTTCATCAAAGAGTAACCTTTCTTAATGGAACTTAATGGAACCATCTTTATAAATATGACAGAAATTATCGGCAAGAGGTTATTAATAGCAGCACGGCAATAACATTAGTTTGTTAGTTCATGGTATGTAACTAAACAAAATGAAAGTGGTTAATAACAACAAAAGTTAAATGTCATTACAGTTTTCCTGTTTTTTTCTTCTAAAATGCTTACAACCAAAAGTAAACAGAAGAATGATCTTTGAACCTGTTGTAACATATATACTATGTTAGGCATTCATGACTGAGTGTCAAGTGATGTTACTGGTAAATAGTATATTTAAGTGTAAATTACTCAAAACACATTACAAAACCAATTCTCTACAGTATTTTTTCAAAGGAATATTGAATGTATCATCTCTCATCACAGTCGTCTGTAAATGAATTAAAACCCAACAAAGTTGAACCTTTAAATTTGTTTTAAGAATAGAACTCACAAGGAGGGGGTAATTTAAGTAACATAATAATCATGTCATAAGATGAGTAACAAAATATGATGGGATTATTTTAGGGTAATCAATAATTAATTTTTATTCTTTCTGAGGAAGAGTGAAGGTACACTTAAAAGCTTAAGTTAATATATTTTTATAATAAGTGATATTTTTATCATGTCGTGTTATACTATATTTTTCTCATAAAATATACTGTTTCTCATAAAATATTGCCATTTCCATAATTTGCCCCCTGAAATCAAGTTTGCTGCATAAATCAATTGAAAGAAATATTTTTTCTTTATAAACATATCTGCTTTCGATAAATACTTTGAATGAATGACAGAGTAAGAATACATGCACAAGTGATGCATTAAAAAAGAACTGGTTCTTGTAAAGAAAAAACAATGAAAGAAACTGTAAATAATTGCTGTAGAAAAACCATTATCTTTAAAAATACGGTCAGCAATTATTTGCCAATCTCAAGTGAAAGTAGGTCGGCAACGAGATCAGCATTGCCGATTGTCGACCTCAATGCAGAGGGCTGCTTTATTTTAATTTAGTTACATTAAGACAACCACGTACTCTTTCTCTTTGATATTGGAGGGTGAAATAAGAAGGCACAGGCATCAGCTGAATCACGTGACCAAATACTCTAGATATAGCAGAGTATTTTTGTGTCTTGATAATATCCCGTTTTGTTTATACAGTTAACTTTAAAATGTCGGCAAAACAAGCAAATTATGTTTTCCATACACATTGACAACAAATAACATAGAAGAGAGGAGGAAACATCATGGTAAAAATTGTTTGAGAAAAGAAGAAAGTTTTGAATGTTGAACAGGTTGTCAATGCTACAAACTTTCCAGGGTATGAGGTTATGGATATTCAAATTAGCAACATGGATAAAATTGTAAGAGAAAATAATATTTTTTTACTTGATTGTTTTAGTTAAAGAATGATAACCTTGCTTTAAAGAAGGCAATGTGATGGAGCATGAGAAACAGTAACCCTCTGTTTATCTAATAAAGATAGGGCTCCTGATTGGCTAAAGCTTCCTGTTCTTGTTACCACAATACATACAAATTATTTATTTATTCATCTTCTCTCCTTTACAAGGGCTATTTATTTGGCTATTTTAAAAATGTAATATTAGTTTGGAGAATGATACTTTCTATATATTCTAGAAATTTGTTAAAAATTAATCAATTGGAAAAAAACATATCCAAAGAAGAGCAGAAAACACCAAAATAAAATGGGAGCAAATCTCAGTACATATTTTTGACACTAGTCATTCGTCGGTGAATGCGTTTTGCTGAGCACTGGTCAGTACTGGTCAGTGCTGGTTACACCGTAAATATGAGTTTTTAAATTTCGTGTAAAACCCAGACTGGGTTTGAACTCTCCTACATTGATACTTTTTTG
>JANTOQ010326021.1:0-12594 GCA_027564595.1 Bythotiara depressa | reverse complement strand
AATATAGAACAACACTTAATTTTAGTGAAGATACCAATTTATCAATCATCCATTCACTAAATCATTATAAAGTTCATCGGTGTTGTTCTGGTTAATATAGTTGCCTAATGTCCGATTTGTTAATAGTTAAATGTCTGTTGTGTGTTCTCTTTATTTGTATTTTATTGTACGTGCGTAGAGTGTTGTTCGCACTCGGCAACAGTTCATTGAGACTCAAGTCGCGGTGAAGAGAAGTCGTAGAGGTAGCGATATGAGTACAATCTGTCTTTAACCCGTCAATAATTATAAAGTTAATGTAAATAGTACAAGAGGCTGAAATACAAGCTGCTAAAGTAGGAAGACGTCAACATTTGTCAATCCCTTACTCACGTAGCACACCAGTAAGTATACCTTTATGTTTGTTCTTGTAGTCTTTAGTTAATACATTGTCTGTCTATTTGTTGTTAGTATTTTTTGGTAGTTTATAGAGTTTCTGTTTGTTTATTTATAGCTTTGAACTATATCAAATATAATATTGCGTTCACAAAGTTGTGCTTAAAGTCATAATTTATCGTTCGCCCTTATCCGCTGAACCAGAAAATTCAAAAGTGTGGTGTGTTGTTAAAATGAGTTTTACCTATGAGAGCGATAACCGAAAACTTCGAGCAACTAAATTACCCGATGAGGAAGGTTATTTCGACGAACAAATAAACAGACTAAAACTAAGTCGGAGATCGCATGTTGCAGAGTTAACTAAATTGATTAACCGAATTACTGATCTCATTATAAGTGTAGAAAATAGAGATAAAGTAGAATTATGTAATCCACAGTTAGAGAAGACAATCAAATGTATCCGTAGTACAACAACCAATTACTGCAACTTAGAGACATATGAAAATGCCGTCAGTGAGGCACTAGATTATTTTACCGAACAGGAATTCAGGGTTAACCAAATACGGAAGTTTATCCACAGTTATATAACGGAATGTAATTCTGTACGAGATCAAACCCCCTGGATCAAGTATTGCGAGAGAGATCAGCATCCATAGAAGATAATTCACACCGCAGTTCTAGCAATCGTCAATCAGATAAAAGCCTGAAGTCGTACCGTAGTCACATTAGCAGTGCCTCATACCTCGCTGTTCTAGAGAAAAGAAAAAGCACAGAATATGCAAAAATGTTAGCAGAACAAGCTGAAGAGAAGACTAGAAGAAAGATCAAAATTCTTGAAAATAAGAAAGCACTAGAGTTAGAGATAGAGTAGGAGGCAGCCCTAAACGAAGTCACCGAGGAAAAACACAGAGCAACAGTAGCTGAATTTGAACAACGTTATCAAGAACTCGTGGATAGCAACACAAGTCAAGTTACAAGTTAAGTCAATGAATTCCATGGTAGACATAACAGTGCCCTAGTCAATCATTCAGCTTCACAATCCTTAAAAGAGTATCCTCCAGATAATCAAAGTCAAAATATATATCGTACCAGTAGAAACTGCTCAGAATGTGGTCCATTCGAGTTCAGACCAGTCCTAGCCTCTCAAACCAGTCACCACACCAAACATTTTTAGTTACCACTCCTCGCAATAAAGAATTCAGTCAGAACTTAGATGAAAGACCTATTCAGAATCCAAGGTGTGTACACAATCCAGAAGCAGTACACAACCCGAGTCCAGCAATAGCCAAGAGAGAGCCAGTCGACAAATTCATTGATGATCTCATTGAAGGACGAGAGACATCTTCCAAGTACGAACTTCCAAACATCAATCTTCAGTTAGCCTTAAAATAAGAATATGAATCCCGTCACTTACAACAAATCACATTACGCCATTTTAGTGGAGACTCTAGTGAGTGGCTAGAGTTTATAGAAAACTTCAGAAACAGGGTCCACTTTAAGATATCGTTTGATGACAATTTGCGTATGGATAGACTCTTGAGCGTTTTGGAAGGAGATGGAAAGAAAGCTGATGAAACAATTGGACAAAGTGGTCTATTTTATGCTACCGCTCTGAAAACATTAAAAGGAGATTTTTGTAATTCATTAGTAATCGCAAACCCCAGCTAGCTCCAAATGATCGCATTGCATTACGACAATTCCATCAGCAGCTAAAAACTAATACTACATGGCTATTATCAATTGGACATAGCGATCCTATCACTTCAAGTGAAAATCTAACAAAGGCAGTGATGCGTTTACCGAACTCCCTTCGTCAGGAATATTTCAAATCGACAAGAAACGTTCAGTTTGTTAACGATGGAGTTGATCTTCGATCCTTTGAAAAGTGGCTTGACCAAAGTCTTAGAACATTTTTCAATCCGATAGCAAATATCATTGCCGATCAAGAGTCTAAGTTGAAGCTGAAAGATAAATTGATAGACGCATTGATAGACACTTGAGAGATATCAACCTTCCAACAACAGACATAAATGAAGTTACTGTCCTCATCGGTGCAGATATGCTTCTTCTACATCTCCACCTAGACTACAGGGAAGGTCATCACAACGAACCTGTAGCAGTCCAAACAAAACTTGGTTGGGTGTTATGGCGGAAATTCTCATCCGTCCCGAAGCAAAATACCTTCTAATTTACTTCGAAAAGAACGAGATATACTATCACAAACCGTTGAGCAAATTTGGTCTATCGAGTCATATGAAACAACAAAGAAAAACGATCCTAATCTTCTCCTGATGGATGAAAAATGCGCATTTCATATCCTTCAATCAACAACCACAAAAGTCCACAATCGTTACGAAGTTGGTTTACTCTGGAAGAAAGATAATCCATGTCTACCAAACAATAGATCTTTAGCTGTGTCTCGCTTAAATTCCTTAGAAAAGAAATTTAGGAAAAATCTAGAATTTGAAGAAAAGTACAAACTAACCATAAACGAGTATATCAGCCAGGGCCATGCTAGCAAGTTAACCATAGAGCAAGCATATAAAAAGGTCACCTATCACCAACTATATTCCCCATCATGGAGTAATAAACCCAAATAAGCAAGGAAAAATAAGGGTTGTTTTCGATGCTGCCGCTAAATATTTTGGGTCGTCTTTGAATGAAAATTTATTGAAAGGTCCTGATCCACTAAATAATCTAATTGGTATATTGTATCGTTTTAGAGAAGGAAAATACGCAGTTATGGCAGACATCCAACAAACGTTTCATCAAGAGAAGGACAGAGATGCACTTCGTTATTTATGTAGAGACAATCCAGCTATGCAAATCAATGATTACATCTTTAACGTGCACTTATTCGGAAAAATCGACTCACCTTGTTGTGCCAACTGGGCATTGAAGAAATCTGCTATTGACAAGGAAACCCATTATAACAAAATAATCAGTGAGGCAGTTGACCGTGACTTCTACATGGATGATTTTTACATTCCAAACAGACTATAGAACAGCTGATCACCATAGCCCTACATATTATCGATATATTGTTAAAAGGTGGTTTGCCCTTAACAAAATGTGTGTCCAACAGTCGAGAAGTTCTCCTAACTCTCCCTCCACAGAAATATCGCCAAAAATCGTACAACTAAATTTGAATAATTTACCCATTGAAAGAGCTCTTTATATAGTATTGGATACAGAAAATGATACAATCCGCATTCAAACAGTAATGCAAGATGTAACACCTACAAAAAGAGGTATCCTAAGTTTTACTAGTTCAATATTTGATCCGATCGGTATCGTTATCGAACCCAAACTCATTATTCAGGAGCTCTGGTAAAGGAAATTAGACAATGGGACACTGAATTACCGGATGATTTAACAAAGAGACGGTCTGCGTGGAAAGAGTATGAAGGATTTAAGAAACGTTAAATGGTACGGTTTTCATTGCAAAAACTCAACCACCGAACTTCACATCTTTGCAGATGCATCAAAGGCCGCTTACGGTTCCGTCGCTTATTTTAGATCAGTGAATGAACACGAAATTATTGTCAGTTTTATCAGTGGAAAATCTCCACTTGCTCTAATTAAGCAGATTACAATACCAAAACTTGAGTAACAAAGCAGCCGTAATAGCGTCCAGAATGAAATGTAGTATTCTAGACGAAATAAATTTTAACGTTCGTGAAATTTTTCTTTGTAGTGATTCAAAAACCGTGCTTAATTATATTCGTAATGAAACTTCTCATTTTAGTCCACATATCATGCATAGAGTCAACGAACTCCGTTAAAACTCTGGCATTCAGAATTGGAGACATGTACCAGTCGCACTAAACGTAGCCGACGATTGTACCAGATACATCGAATTCGGGCGCTTAACTTCTAAATCACGTTGGTTTGTACATCATCCCAGCAGCACGTGGCCGATTGAAGATTCTACATTAACACAAGCAATCAATCCAGATCAAACTAGCATAGCAGTAAATGCAGTTCAGCAAGTTGAGAAACAAGCATCAGTTATTAAGTGATAAGTATTCTTCTTGGACCAAATTAACTCGTCATGTGTCTGGGATAAAGAAGCTCATATTAAATTGGTTGAAATGGAAAAAAGGAAGTCCGGAGAGGTAAAACTGCAAACACCTAACATGTTCCGAAATCAAGAAGGTGAACTAACCATTTGCAGAATATCTCTGCTAGATTCATTCCCAAAGGAATACCGGATATTATCGACGGTAGGCAAGGTTCCAAAAAACAGTTCAATCACAATCTTAAGTCCGATTTCAATTAATCCGTATTGGTGGCCGCATAAATCGCGCATGTCTTCACAACGACGCAAAACATCAAATAATCTTGTCACATAAGCACCCAGTTCCCCATCTGATCGTAAGTAATATCCACAAAATCAATCTTCATGTTGGTAGGAAACACACCTTGGCTTTAGTACGCCAGAGATATTGGATCACCTCCGGAAAAAACTTTATTCGCAAAGTTCTCAACAACTGTTTGTACTGTAAGCGTCAGAGGATCCAACCGCAAACACCATATATGAGTGAATTACCGAAAGAGAGAATGGCTTTTGGTGCAAAACCCTTCACATTTACAGGAGTTGATTACTTTGGTCCAATCGTAGTCAAGTTATCGAAAAGAACCCGAATGAATTGTGCCTTAGCCAAACGGTATGGCGCACTCTTCACATGTCTCACTACCCGAGCAGTACATATTGAGTTAGCTGGTGACCTCACAATAGATAGTTTCATTTTAGCGCTAAGAAGATTTAGAGCCCGCCGTGGCAATGTTCAACACATAAAAAGTGACCATGGTACCAATTTTGTTGCAGCAGATAAAGAATTAAGGAAAGTCGTGTGCCAACTTGATCACATGTCAATATCCAATTATCTTCAAAATTACAACATCGAATGGATGTTTAACTCCCCGGAGATTCGGTGGATGGAAGATGCTTGGAAAGCGTTAGTAAAATCTGCCAAACGAGCTTTAAAGGTTATTGTCAAAGACAGGTTATTTTCCGACGATTCTTTATACACATTCTTGTGCGAAGTAGAATCAATCTTAAATGACCGTCCATTTACCGCAATTACTGACGACATTAAAGATTTAGAAGCTCTAACTCCCAATCATTTCTTATTAGGTGCATTGTAAAACAACGTATCTCCAGCGACAAAGAAATAAATCTTAGGAGAAAGTGCAGAGCAGTTCAAGCCGCGACCAATATGTTTTGGCGCAGATGGTTGTTAGAATACCTTCCGTTACTAACGAAAAGGAAAAAGTGGAATTCTCAAATTAGAAACTTTCGCATTGGCGATCTTGTCATAGTGAAAAATGAACATGTTAATCGATCACATTGGCCGCTAGTAAGAGTTTCGAATATATTTCCGGGCCAAAATGGCGTTGTTAGAAGTGTCAAATTTAAGACAAGTAACGGCACATTAGTACGCCCAAGTGCAAAACTGTGTTTGTTAGAAGTGTCGAATGTAAACTGACTGAAAATCGTTCGAACTAAGAGTTCTCAATGTGGGTTCGGATTGTTTTGGTTAATATAGTTGTCAAATGTCCGATTTGTTAATAGTAAAATGTCCGTTGTGTGTTCTCTTTGTTTGTAATTTATTGTACGCGTAGAGTGTTGTTTGCTCGCGGTAATTGTTCATTGAGAATCAAGTCGAGGTGAAGAGAAGTCGTAGAGGTAGCTATAGGAATAAAATCTGTCTTTAACCCGTCAATAATTCTACAGTTAATGTAAATAGTGCAGGAGGCTGAAAAACAAGCTGCTAAAGTAGGAAGACGTCGACTTTTGTCAACCTCTTACGCACGGAGCACAACAGTAAGTGTACCTCTATGTTTGTTCTTGAGATCTTTAGTTAATACATTGTCTGTCTATTAGTATTAGTATTTTTTGGTAGTTCATAGAGTTTCTGTTTGTTTATTTATAGCTTTGAACTATATCAAATATAATATTTCGTTCACAAGTTGTGCTTAAAGTCATAATTTATCGTTCGCCCTTATTCGCTGAATCGGGTGGGATAAGGTCTCTATTCGAATGATAAAAATATGTGGCGATTCCATAACTCTAACGCTCTTATTAATCTTTAAAACTGAATTAAATTCAGGTCAATATCCAGATCAATAGAAGAAGGCAATTGTTGTCCCAGTACATAAAAAGGATAGTAAAAAGTTGTTGAAAAATGACAAACCAATTTCTTTGTTGCCTATTTGCGAAAAGAGTTTTGAAAAAAGTATGTATGATGCACTTTACACTTACTTTGAATCTAATAATTTATTCTCTCCTTGCCAGTACCTGACTGATTTCGTACAAATGATTCATGCATTTCGCAATAACTAATGAAATCATTTCAAATTTTGATGCGTGTTTTTCTCTTGAAACTCCGGGTGTGTTCGTAGATATTTAAGGCATTTGATAGAGTCTGGCATGACGGTTTAATTTATAAATTAAAAACAAATGGTGTTAATGGTCCAATTTTAGCTCTTATTAAAAATTTCTTAACAAATCGGATGCCGAGGGTAGTCTTAAATGGTCAGACATCATTCTGAGAAAATATTATAGCAGGTGTACCTGAAGGCTCAATTTTAAGGCTCTTGTTTTTCCTCATCTATATTAATGATGTCCCTGACAGTCTTCAATTTAATGTAAACATTTTTGCTGATGATACTTCTCTCTTCCAAGTTATGAATTATTATAATATCATCTTCTGTACTAAATAGTGATTTTAAGGTAATTGTATATTGGAGTTATAATTGGAAAATGTCATTTAATCCAGATTCTTCCAAACAAGCAGAGGAAACTGTGTTTTCCAAGAAAATATTTACTAACGTGCTTCCAATATTAACTTTCATCAGTATTGTTGTCTACTCGAAGGAAACGCATAAACATTTAGGAATGATTTTAGATAAACGACTTAACTTTAATAATCATAACCAATTTTTACCATGGCATATATTAACCATTTTTTAACAGACCAAACTTATATTATGGTGATACAATTTATGACAATGCTAATAATTTGTCTTTTTGTCTGTGAATCGGTCCAAGCTGGATAGCGCGAGAAAAAAAAGACATTCATTTTCCATTGGTATAAGGTGTGTTACGTATTGTTATTGCTACAGGAATAAATTATTATTATTACGTTATTACTTTTTCAACAAATCAAAAGATGTTTAGCGTAAATAAAACATGCATTAAAAAGATATTCTTTTTTATTAGTCAAACACATTACAAAAATGGCAAGCTAATGTTAGCTTAGCTTAGTTAGCTGTGGATTTATTTGATTTATATATTGACGTTTTTGTGATGCATTTACCGATAATGGTGGAACAACATCTGTAAGTAGTAAAAGATTAATTTGGGGCGTCGAGCTCCTCTAATAATTAGGCAAAATATGTTTAATATAGCTAGCTAGCTGTGTTGTTGTAGCTACCAAAAGTTTACAAAAGATCTTTACAAATAACAAATAATGTCAACATGTTAGGATAGTTTGGGTATGCATTAAAACTCAAGCAACAACAAACCAAATTTAAAATATTAAATGTTATCAAATATCATCTCCCAATCATAAGTTGCCAAAAATACCACATTTCAAAAAATGACAAATCTAGCTAGCTTGCTAGCTATACTGCTTTTCTCAATATAAGATATTTTGCAAATATTTGTTTCACTACTGTAATTACATAAAATTAATACAAGCTAATAAATAAACTTTTTTGCATTGGTCTGTATGTAGAAATATGCAGATATTTTTTGAGGGTGGGTAAGTTTAGCAGAAATAAGCTTTCACAAATATGCTAAAGCTCTTAAAGTAGAGGCTGAAAAAATAACTGGTTCTTTTTCCTAAAATTACTCAAAATTTATTTTACATCAGTTACTTTGAACATTTCGTATATATAAAAGAGAACAGTGAAAAAGTAATGGGTATATATACAAAAACATTCTGGAAAAATACGTGAATAATTGACTATTTTAAGTAAGTTTCTTACACAGACCTATGGCTAGAATGCTGACTTCTAAGCTTGGAAGTTTATATTGAAACCCAGAGTAATTTACAAAATATATATCTAAAAATGAAATCTATTTCAGCCTGACATAACCTTCCCCTTGTATTTCCATGCATAACAGTAATCATTTCTCATTTTGTGTTTATTCTAAACATAAATTTCTAAAGTGGGCTCTTGATTCAATATATCTGGCAGGAAATCGGACATCTTCGTGATTCATGAGTAATGGAACCAGTTCCAAAAAATAATGCACTAAAAAAGAATGAGAAAATAAGGTTAGCAACCACTCTCCTTCCTAGAGATTTCACAAGCAATTCTAGAAACCAGGAAAATGAAACTTTGTAATCACATTAGTAAATTTAAACTAATAAAGCAGTACATTAATACCTTCCAGGCCAGAAAAAATGCATTAAAATGCTAGCATAATATCCATACGAGCATTTTCCAAGATGTTCATAAAAAGTAAAAAATGGACAGAAGATTGTAAACAGATTAGCTACAAACAAAACTGGGTCTTATATTTTTCCAGTTAAGGAAGTGCTTTTCGCTTCCAACCCCCCTCCTAAACCTTTCTCTTGCGTTTTGAAATCATCTCTAGTCTAATAAATAATAATATAATAATAATAATAATAATAATAATAATAATAATAATAATAATAGTAATGATAATAATAAAAGATACCAGCAAAACAGTATAACAACTTACAGTATCAAATTGTCAGTGAGAATAATGAAATAATGACTAATTAGAAGGTCCCATGTCAGGATAGATATAATTTAGCTACAGTAGCAGGCTAGCTAAATGAAACTTTGTAAAGAACCAATGGCTTTGAGTTAAACTAATCGCAGCTTCTAGTTACAGTTTTGTATTCAAAGGTATTTAGTATGTTTTAAAAATAAATTTCCACCTCTGATCCAATGGTCATTTTGCTGTGGGGCACTTTTATTTTTTTTCTTCGCTTCCAGGCTTGTTGGTTATGACTAAGTGTGCATTGCAGGAGGGCTTCCACTGGGAAACTATTCTTGTAGCATGTACGTAATATTTCTTTAAAATAAAAATGTGCTGTGGAAGGACAGTCCCTTCAGCATGCTAAAATATTATGTCACCTGTTGGAATAACATTTTATTGGTATAATTTCTTTCTTCTCAAAGCATTTTGTATTGTGATTGAGGATTAAGTACCTGAAAATTACCTGTAAACACCACTTGGACGAGATGTTGATTCATTTCAAACGATCACAAGTTGATTCTAAAGACATATATATATATGTCTTTAGAAAATGAAAATGAAAATGAAAATAAATGCTGCTTCAAGATAGCAATACGTACTTAAATATATATTTTACCCATTATTTGTTGTTGAGTAAAATATTGACACATTCTCCTTTTTATCTCCTTTTTTAAGCACGCCTAACCTCGTCCCCAGTGCCACTTTTTCTTTTTGAAATCGGAGGGCGAGATTTCCGATATTAAAAAGAGAAAGAGGTCCTTGGAGATGAGATTGAAGCATTTTAAATGGCATTTTCTGTACCGAGTATGTCTCTATATGTATGCGTAAATTTCTCCTAAACTCTTCCTGGTCTCGAAGTCGGAGCTCAGTGACGATATTAGAATAGGCAATTTTTTCATACCTACTGCAGCTACGGCTTTACCCATAATCTTAGTGATTTTCTTTTCTTTTTTCTTTTTCCCAACATATCTTCGTCTAGCCAAGAAATCCATGTATTTTATTATGCAACAATTTCCGTTATTATTATATTGTGCCGGAGAAAATATCAATATTAAACACGAGATCAAATATTAAATAAAGAGTAAGAAAGGAAAATAGCTAAGTTTACTAGGATAATCTTCGTCCACTACATATGCATACACAGCATGGGTTTTATTTTTAAAATATGTTAACGTGTGGAAAGATTCCCAAAATGTTATGCAAAAGAAAAATTATGTACCTGCGTTACAAGAAAGGTTTATGTGGAAGCCCGCCTTTAGCACACCTCTGGCCCAATGTCCATTTTTCCGGTGAACGTGTTGCGACCTATATACTGGGAGCTCCATGCTGGTAACAGGTGAACGGGAGAGGCATTTTAGCGTTCTTCGGGAGTTGCACACCGGTTGCACTTCCTTTCCATTAGATTCCATATTTTCTTTGCTGCAGGATTGTACTTGTCTACCGTTTGGAAACCGGGTGTGTCCCCCCCCCCCCCCAACAAAAAGAAGACTTAAGACTTAGTACTTTAGAACTGAAGCAACCGTGGTCATATAGCACGGGTGCAAGGCGGGAAAATGCATCGCTTACCTCAGAATTATCAGAAAAATCAATGAATTAAGAATACTCTCCTTTGTTTCTAACTAAAGTACACTGGCAAGAGTAACTCGAATGAGTTTCCCATTAAGACCTATCCCCATTCTTGTTTTATGGACGCTCTGCCCAATAGGAACATGAAAAGGGCCTAAACCCGCAAAAGTCTCAAATATTTACTTCAGGCTAGCTACCTAGCAAATTCTGTGCGAACAGTTCTCCGAGTCAACAAGAGATCAAAACCTCTGCCGTCAAAAAAATATAACTACCGTCAAAAATTATTCAAAAATGTAAGTTTACTATTGTTCAACATTACCTTGAGCTGTATGTTGTCTTCTCTGATGCTTCTATTCAACTAAAATTCAGACTTTATTTTGACAACTTTTGAAGCTATATATCATCTCTGATGTCTTTCATACAACGCCAGTAAAACCCGTTACAAACTTGTTTCCAGCATAGTGTCATTGAATATTTGTATAGAAAGGCAATTATAAAGAATATAGCAACTACTTCTAATCGTTAAAACTGTCGATTAGTAGCGGATTTGCTTGTAATTGCATATCTCTGGGAAATATACATTGTTTCATGTGCAATATACTCATATCGCTTTTGACCACCATTTTGAAAAATCGGGTAGGAAAATTAAAAACTCACCTCCGGTCAAAAAAGAGATGCCGAAACAAAGGAGAAGAGAAAAGGAAACAAAAGCTATGGAAACCCCGCTCTATCCAGCTTCGCTCTATAATATCCCTGGTCCAATATAAAGCATCACTGCCAATTACAGGCGCTATATTTGGTACATAGCGTTAAACACTTTATGATGAGATGGGGATAGAAAGTTTAAAAGATAGAAGATGGTCTAAAAGACTTTGCTTTTATTATAAAATTAATCATAATATAGTTCCTGTATATTTAAAAAACTTATTACCTGAAATCTGAACTCCATCCTATACTATCAGATCTTTTAAACTTTTTAAATTACAAAATTATAGGATGAATAGTTTTAAAGCAAGTTCTTTCCCATTTGATACAGACAGCTGGGAAAAACTCGATCCAAGTATAAAGAAGTCACCTAAATTAATGTCCTTTAAACGATCCCTTCTAAAATATATACGTCCTACAGCTTCACTTGTGTGTCGGGTACACCGTTCTCGCGGTACCTAAATTACTAACTAGACTCAGACTTGGCCTTAGTCATCTTCGTGAGAATAAATTTTGCCATAATTTCCAAAATACTATAACCCCAATCTGCTTATGTGGAACAAATGCCATTGAAACAGATTAACATTTTTTGTTGCACTGTTCTAATTATTCAACACAATGACTTATTCTCTTTGACAGCCTTCATGCTAATGATATCTCTTTTTACCATTGAACAGTTGCGCAATCGTTAACCTTTTTCTAAATGGTAGTCATAGTTATAACATCAGTTGTAATAAAATAATCATATCTATCGTCATCCAATTTCTGATTAATAGTAAACGTTTTGATGAACCACTTATATAAGATACAACGTGACCTATGTCTTGTATATTGGATGTAATGTATTTCATTTTTTAACGTTGGTTACATTTACAATAGTTGGCGAAATATCTTCGCAAACTAATTCAAACCGTTGCAGTCAATGGTTCCCGGCGATATCACTTTTGCGCCTTGCAAGGATCATTGGATTTCCTGTCATATCGTGATGTCTATCTGATTATTTATATTCTTGTGGATGCATTGTGTTTCTTGTTTATTGAATGAAAAACAAGCAAACAAAAAATGTTCAATAGCCACCTTCGTATACCGTCTCCATCAATCTTATATATAAAAAACACTGTTCCAAACATTTCTAATGAAACCTCTGCAAATGAGCGTGAAATCTGTGACAACAAAAAATCATACTTGAAAGAAAAACAACATGT
>JANTOQ010325910.1:0-12594 GCA_027564595.1 Bythotiara depressa | reverse complement strand
TACAAGCTTCGCAACTTTGCAATATTTTTCCTTTTTTATATATGATGGTATGTTTGTAAGATGGCGGCAGAGCTGTTGGTCAGAGATTCTCCATGGAGCAACAATTTTGCTTGTGACTGGTTTAAAATGATTAAAGAGTCCTTCTAAGATGATAAGAAAGTCATTAAACAGCAAGAGGAAGGTTGAAAAAAGATTATACTTCTACACAGATGTTTTTTAACTCCCATTAACCTAGTGAAGTCGCGAAATAACAAGCCTGAAAAGTGACATTGCCTTGGAGTTTGTAAACAATAAATAAGTCCATTCTCAAAAATTCATGACTCAATGTTAAACGTCAGCTATATATTGCAGCATCTATGCAAAAACACAAAATGACCTAGGATTAGTGACATGTATCATTTTGAACATCAAATGTTTTTTCAAAAGATGTATTTGATCATTCTCTATATATCAGTACCAAATGTTAATTCTGTTTATGTATATATTTGAAGATATTGCCAAACTTAATTTTGTCACACTACTCTACGTTATGATGACATCACAAGTTTATATATACAGTAGAACTCGTGTAATTCGAATCTTCGGGGGACCGAAACATTGATTCGAATTACATGATGTTTCGAATTATAGGATTCTCCTTTTCTTTTTTTTTTCTTTTTTTTTTTCCTTTTTTTTCCTTTTTTTTTTCTTTTCTATATTGAAATCATACAACAATAGCATACTTAAAACATTTAAAGCAATATATAAAATAAATATTAAAAACGTAGACATACTAAGAAAATACAGGACAACACAATACTGTAGATAGGCAATGACTCCTGCAAGGCACTGAGGTGATTTCGTCAGGAACCATTGCCTGAAACACTAATAGGAAAAGTAGTATAGGGAAAATAAATAAAATTGTTATTATTAATATTTATTTATATTATATTAAAGGCCCTTCAAATATTTTAGAACTTAGAATGTACTTAATTACATTGAGATGATATTTTGATTGGAAATTAAATTATAATTATCACTACCATAAAGAAGAAGCTGTACAATTGAGGAACTATTTAAAGGGAAAATAGATATGCCATTAACATGAAGGATTCTCCTGTTATTAAAGGAAATATGAGGGGACCAAAAAATCTGTTCGAATTAGATTATTTTTCGAATTATGGGAGAAAATTATATATGTATATATATATATATAAAACAAGGAAAAACACATTTGTATTTCTTCCTTATGAGTCTTCATCAGGTTAAAATATTTTATATACACATGTATATATATTATATATGTGAAAGTGATGAAACATGTGTATGATATATGAAAAAAATATAATGAAGATGATTACCAACAATTACAGGTTGAAAGTCACTTGAGAGAATGTGGTGGTGAAGGCAACTTTAAAATTTTCCCATTTTTACAAGTCACAAGACATTTATTTGCAACATAATTTTGAAGAAAAATTTCAAAAACAATTTCAAACTAAATTAAATTTCATATAGGTTTTAATATTGATTACCTATGTCACACTGGATAAATTATATGATATACCTTTATAAAATTTATCATATTACAAATATTGTAAATAATATACTCATATTGATAAACCTGTACATTTTAAAACTTCAATTGACCTCAGGTGTCCAAAAATGTGTTCCAATTAGACACGTGACAAATTACACGACAAATGTAACATATTTACGTTTAATCTTACTGATGACATCAAATGAAGCATTACAGTATAAATGGATGTAAAAATAGAATTTCGCTTCTTTCACCATTTGTAATGGTCTGAAGAGGTGGTTTAAGCCACTGAAAATATTAACAACGTAACATAACTTATGTAGATCATCTTCATTATATTGTTCTCACTAAAATTTATATATACATATAATATACAAATCTTTAAATTACATTAGAAACAAGATATTTACTATTTCACTGGCAAGTTTAATTTTGAAGTTTTAATAAACCACGAGTAGGAAATTTTTATTTAATCAACAAATTTAATTGGCATGTTCATGCATAAATCAACCAAGAATTTAATTTGTTTAAAATTTTCTAAGTCCTATTAAAAGCCAAGTTTGCTCGACTTTACACCCTGTTTTTCGCATATTTGTTTAATTCATATTTATTCAACTGAAATACCCATTTTCTATTGTTTTATTTTGTAAGAAATGTTCGCTCAAAGTAAGCGAAACCAAGCTTGTGTGTTCCACAAGAGATGTGTTAGAAAATATTACGACCCCATAATATCAAGGTTGTTTTATTCATAATTCATAAAATCTGATATTAACAGAAGAAAAATTCGTTAAAATTGGGTGTCTGGAATTTTCAAAATTCCACTCCTGTTACATGATATTTAACAATAACAAAAACCTGGTTTAGGAAGGCTAATAATATATAAGTTGCAACTTGTGGAAAATTTTAATTGAGATAAAAGGAGTGGTTTAATAAAAATATTTACATAATGCATGTGTTTCCAAATTAACTGCATTTAACCAATACTTATAGCATTATGTAGTTTCTTTCCCTTTCCAGTGCAACTTATCAGAATAATTTGCTTTTTAGGTACACGTAAAAGGTGCATTTAAAGTAACCAAAGCAGCTTGGCCTCACTTACGAAAACAAAAATATGGTCGAGTTATTTTGACAACATCTCCATCTGGTCTCTATGGAAATTTTGGTCAAGCAAATTATTCTTCTGCCAAAATGGCATTGGTTGGTCTAGCAAACACCCTTAGTATAGAAGGGAAGAAATCTAATATTAATGTCAATACCATTTCCCCAATGGCATTAACAAGAATGACAGAAGATGTCATGCCAGGGTTTGACTTGAAACCGGAACATGTTACCCCCTTTGTTGTATATCTCTGCCATGAATCTTGTACAGAGAATGGAAGTGTGTTGGAAGCTGCTGGTGGTTTTGCATGTAAAACACGTCTGGAAAGATCACAAGGTGTACAGCTCCGACAGTTCATTAATGATAATCCAACTGTGGAGGTTGTTGCGAATGCATGGCCACGACTAACAGACTTTACTGTTTCGTCAAACATGTCATCATCAAAAGATGTAACTACAGCTTTGCTTGATACATTTCGTGATCTTCCAGAAAATCCGCTCCCAGAAAATGCAAGTGCAGCTGACAAGATGAAAGCTTTTGTAATTGCACCAAGTGTAGTCATGTACACAATAGATGATGTCATTCAATATGCCATCAGCATTGGTGCTAACCTACCTGAAGATAGCCATTACTTGTATGAAGGCCATGCTGACTTCTCTGTCATCCCTTCGTTTGGTGCTATCCTAGGACAGGTTTAATTTCCATATTTTTATTTTTATTGTGTTGTCCTATTGTGTTACCTTTCTTTTTGTTTTCTCCCTCTCAGTTCCACTATTTGTTTGAGAATAATGCCTTCTAATATAATTGTTTACATTGACGTCTAATTTGCATAGTGTATTTATTTACTTTAGGGATCTGTATTTGGAAGTCTTGCAGGCGACATTCCTGGAATGGAGGGAATTGATATTGCGAGGGTTTGTGAAACTTTATCATACAAACTACCAATGAATTAAATCAATGTGTTCCAGTTGTATAGTTTTGTCACATCAGTTTTCTTACTAGTTGGCAGAGTTGATCTCACACCAGAAACATGTAACATTACAAAAAGAGGTGGCAATTTATTTGTATAGATATTTGCAGCTAAATGAAATTTTCTTGAAAAGTTTGTTGGTTATGGTTTTTCTCTATATGATCACAAGCCACTGGTACAGTAAAGCTAGTTAACTCATTCCATACTTAATTAATTTTAACCAGTGACATATTTAATTTTTCAACATATTGTACAACTGTACCACAAAAGTTATTATAAAAAAGCTGGAAGTATTCACATGTAACTATTGGTTCATGTTATTATTTAAAATTATTGTGGCTTCCCATCACCATGGGAAGTGTGAGGTGCTTGCCATCAGGGAATGAGTTAACTAACTCATTATGTTATAATATACATTACTGTATGTATACAATACACTTAATATTTATTTGTAAGCCTTAATTATTAATTAATCAACATATTCGTGTTGTCATTGATACAACTCAACATAATACTTGTTTGTATAATCTTCAAAAAATAATTACGTTTTTACTTTATAGGTTGTGCACGGTGAACAGTATACTGAGTGTTTCAAACCAATACCGACTTCAGGTAAAATAACAGTCAAGACAAGGATAGCTGATGTTGTTGATAAGAGAAAGTTCTGCCAAATGATCCTTGCAAATGAAATATTTGATGAAACCGGTGACTTGATTTGTCGTAACCAGATGATTGCATTATTTGTTGGTAGTGGAGGGATTGGTAGAAGAGGTAGATCGGATATCCAGGTCAGGGAAATAATTTTAATTATTTATTTTAATTAAATATTTATTTTATTATTTTGGGAAAGTTGTTTCTACGATTTGCATGAAAATATAAGAAATGTTTTATATGTTTATATAGAAAGTAAATAATATTATTAAATGTTTATTTACATCAATTCTATAACACCTTGATATAACTCATGCTTATTTTAAACTTCTTATTGGAAGATTTCATGGGGAACCACCAAGTGGTCTTATCAGCTTTTATTTTCACTTTCCAATAATAATAATAAACCCACTGAAAAAAAGCAAAACAACAAAGAAATGGGTTAATGATTTTATTTATATATATATATATATAATATGACTATTTTTACTAATTTTTACATTTTCTTTGTTTTTGCTTTTACCTGTGTAAAATTTAGTTTTTGTGTTTTGGTGTAGATACCCCTTACTGAACTTACAATTTGTAACCATAGGTACCTATTCGACTACCACCAAACAGGGCGCCAGATGCAGTTTGTGAAGAGACAACTAGCACAAACCAAGCAGCATTATATCGCTTGGTTGGAGACAAAAATCCACTTCATATTGATCCAAATTTCTCAGCTGCCATGGGTAGGATATTTAGTCTGCTCATATCTAAAATCTAGTTAAGGAGTACATAAACTTTGTTTAGCAAAAGTTCTCTTGGAAAGTAAAATTCTTTGTTAATATAATGACATTGGATACTTTATCCTTCATATGACCTAAGGTGACTAGTTGGTAAACAAATAACTAAAATATAAATTAATAACTAAAAAAAATGTTTATATCTTTCATGGCAGAATCTCAATCTTCGCTATGAAGCCTGCTCTATTGAATAATCTTCTACAATTGAGTAAGGTTTAAAAGTAATTCATTTTGTACAGTTGATTTGAAATCACAAACATATTATATTTGTCCTCCATAACCACTTGCTAACAATTGAAAGTCTTTGGAGTTTCCTTCCTGTTAGTGTTATTATGTATGTCATGATAAGCATCTAAGTGATTTGAAGATATACCATACATCTATGTAAAAATGCTTTGATACATCATTTATTTGCTTTTAGAATTCTTGCATAACATTACAGTGCAGTAGTTTATCATAGCATTACTTGTGTTTATCATAGCATAACTTGTTTTTATTTGCTCATTCATGTTCTTTAAGTATGATACTTCTTCTTTCATCACCATTAAAATGTTTTACAACAAGTTTATTTACAAATAAAATACACTCAAATATTTGGTATACTGTAAATTTTACTATTCTTTATTCTGAGTTTAAGAGTTTTTGTTTTTAAGTTTTGTTGTAAAGGTGTGTAGGTAAGTTAAGGTTTTTAGAGAGGTATATAAATTCTTGTTCCATAAAGATGTCCTCAGTATGGCAGATAGCAAATTCGGCAGATTTTTATGTGAATTTTAGAGATGTAAATATTATTTAAACTATAGTTTTTCAGATATTTGTGTATAATGTTTTTAAATTTGTATCTAAAAGGAGGCGAGCGATTATTTTTAGCCTTGAATACAAGAATTAGGTGACATGATATAAAAGTATGTAGTTAATGAATAGAGATAAGATAGTTGATAAGTTGATAAATACATTTACAATCTACTGAGACATGAAAACTTAACTTTACAGCAAAAGTGATGTATCAAAAGGTTTTCTGTTTATTTACTGTATTCTTATATCATTGTTCTTTCGCATCAGCAGATGTTTCAAAAGAGCTCCTTTCATATCTGACAATCTCCCAAAATCTGCACTTTTTAGCCTGATTCTGTCTTAATGTTAGCCTGATGATTACTTACTGCACTGCGTGGAATTGAAGTCTAAAATGTAAAAACGAAAATTAAAATTTATCAAAAACTATCAATAAATTTTTTGATCATTCTATACTGTTTAAATGAATTGAAATTGTTATTCGTGACGTCTGTGTGGATATGAGAACTAAAGTAGCAAAAACAAAAACGAGAGAAAATAAAAACGATTCCAGCGCGTATTGATCCTCTTAATTTAAGTCCTTAACTTTGTAAAAAAAAATTATGCGTTTTTACGTAACTACTGCGCCATTGGTAATTAACAAAAATACTCTATTTTTAAATATCTAAATGATTACGCTTTTTTAGCTGCACGACTGGCAGTGGGGGCCAACATCCCCTAGAGAATATCTTATTTTGAAAGTATAAAAGCTATTTCTGACTGTTTTTTGTATTATTATAATAAACCTAGAAGAGCTTAACCTGTTTGAAATTTATACAGTGTAGCTTAAATATTTATCTGTGTTTTTTCATAAACCAGCAAGCAATTTCAGTGTTGGTGGGGGTCACTCTGAGAGAACGCGATAATTGTGTGTATACAATGTATTTAGAACTAGTTTTTTGTATTATTTAGATAAACATATCATATTTGCAGGCCTGTATAAAATTCCAAAGTGTAGCTTAAGTATTTCCCTGTATTTTTGCAAAAAACCAACAAGCTATTTTTGCCTAATTTTTATGTCATTTTTGGTGGCAGGCACCACAAGAGAACAAGCTACTTTATGTATATAAATGCTATTTCTATATGTTTTTTGTATTATTTAGATAAATCTATCATGTCTTCAGACTTTTCTGTATTTTTGCGAAAAACAGACAGGCTATTTTTGTCAGATTTCTTATGTCAGTTTTGACAAGAGAACAAGCTACCCCATGTATATAAATGTTATTTTTACCTGGATTTTGTATTATTTCGACAAAATCTATAATCCCTTGAGACCCTGTGAAATTTCTAACAGATATGTTAATTATTTCTCCATATTTTTGTACCAATAGTTGCATTTGTTAAACTTTATTGATTCTCAGTGACTTGTCATTATTATGCTGTCTGACAAGTATTGTTACAATAACTACATGGATAACCGGCATGTATAAGCCTTTCATTTATATTATAACCTTTCTTGATATACACCTTGGCTTTATCCTATACTATATGCTGTCTCGCAATTATTGTTACAATGGCTGAATATATAGTTCAAGTTTACGACATGTTGTAAACAATTTACATACTTAAAAACTAACCGGCATGTGTAAGCCTTTCATTTATATCATAAACTTTCTTGATGGACAGTGAGCTTATCATTATGTCGTCTCGCAAATATTGTTACAATAGCTACATTGATAGTTCAAGTTTACCACACATCGTAGACAGTTATAAGTTTGAAAAAACAAAGATTACCACCACTGTTCTTCTGAAAATGGAAATAATATAGTTTGAATTAGTTTACATTATCCTATTTTGCTTTCCTTGCCTCTCTATTCATTTTTCCCTGAAAAGTTACTTTATCAAAATTAGTTTCATCAAAAATACTTTAGCAAATGTAATGTAGCCATTTGTTTCCTCGATAATTACTTTATGAAATGTAGCAATCAGTTTCCTCAAAAATTAATTTACTAAATCAAGCCAATAGTTGTTTCCTCAAAAGTTACTTTATCAAGAGTTGTATTGTTATTATTTTAGTAAATCAAGTACCATTGGAGACAGATACGAATTCGAATAAGCATGTCTCTTAAGCCTTGAAAACGGCACTTTGTGCAAAATTTAGACTTCTTTACGAAATTACAAAACAGTAAAAACAGTCACTTAAATACGAGAAGTTGATTATTTATTCAAAAAATGTCCAGAAAGATTTGAATCTTTTAAATTCTTCTTACGAAAACGGAACAAGGCTGAAAATAAACGAAAAAATAACCAGCCAGATGTTAAAGACCGAAGTCTTTCTTGTTTTACATTAGGTTGAGTTTGACTAATAAACGTGCATACATTTCTTTGAACTTTATAAACAAATCCAGTATGATGGTCCATTTGAAAGAAAACACAGTGATTCTACCTTTATTTCACCTTTACTGATTTATAATATAAATATTGCTATTGGGTGTAATTTACATTTTGTCCTTGTGAAGCAGATTATGAAATAAGGATGCAAGGATATCAAACAAATATTATGTATATACTTTTTTCACTGTTGCTATTAAATAATTAAAATCACATTAACTGTGAAAAAGATGTCTCTTTCCTGGCAAATTGAGCCTTTCTAAGAAATATTAGCCTATATCCTGGCAAACTGAGCTGTTCAACAAAAAAGTAAGCAGTTTCAAGGTTTACTCAGAAAATGTACATGTGCTCTTATATTCCTGTCATGCCCACAGAAAACAAGATTTTCGGTCTTACAAATCACAAAACTAAATTTACAATTTCAGCAAAAGACCACAGCTAGATATTTCACAGGATTATACATTAGACATACATAGTTCATTTATAAAAAATCTACTTCATATACACCCAGGACATTAAAACATTTTTTAGCTTGCTAGCAGCTATATTAGGTAAATTGTAACTTTATAATTCTGAGGTTCATAATTTTCTCTTCCTTTTTTGGAATTCGCTTGGTGATTTTTTAATTCCTTGCCATTAAAAAAGATACAGGTACAAATGTTCAGACTTCTAACACACATAGAACCAATGTTATAATGAAATTTAATTAATTTAATTCAAATTGGCAGGAAAAAGGGTCGTGATTTGCACATATTGCTCAAAAAGTCAAAATATTCGTAAATAATATTTTCAAGAACCGCTTGGAATTAAAGACTGAAATTTTGGAATTTGTTTTTTTTCACTATAAAACATACAAATGATAAAAAAATCAACAAATTCTGTGACTATAGTGTTGCATTTCCCAAAAATATTGGATGATTTGATGTGGAATCACCCAGGTGCTATATTGAAGATAAATTTGGTTATTTTAAAACTACTTTATTAAGGAAATTAACGATAAACTTGATTATAGTAAATTTTTAAAATTTTGTTTTTTGCTAATCAAAATCGTTTATTTTATTAACAAATTTACTTTTCAAAAGTATTACGCTTCTTCTTTGCTGCCTTGCCCGCAAAGAGGTCTCAAGCAATCGTTATTAAAACAAATCCACAGCAAGCTTTATGAATAACAAATACAAGACAAGACAAGTTTAGGAAATGCTGGAACATATGAAGTGATTGACAATGCTCAACACAATCATACCATCCATCCCTTATAGATAATAGTTGTTTTCACTTTCTGTTGAAATTTTGTTAAGAAAAAGAAGTATAATTATATAAACTAATAACTGGGAAAATTCAATATCACCTAAGCTTTGTTTCCATGAGATTTAAAAAAAAAAATTTAAAAAACAGTTGTAGAACTTTCTAGAAAATGGTGTGATTTTAAAATCTTGAACATAAATACAACTTTACACCGTAGTCATAAGAAGAAAAGCTTTTCTTATGACTTTATGTTTTCACGGAGAAACTGATTCTGAAATCTATTTTTTATAAAAAAATCAAATGACGTCACACAAATTAATTAAAGTAATAAGGTATGTTACGAAGGGAGCTTTTTTAAGTTGCTGAAATATTTCTGTATTTTTTAGGTTTTCCAAAACCTATCCTTCATGGATTATGTACTTATGGTTATTCACTCCGCCATGTTCTTAAAACATTTGCAAATGATGATAGTTCTTTGTTCAAATGCATCAAAGCCCAGTTCTCAAAAGCTGTTATTCCAGGTCAAACTCTTGTAACTGAAATGTGGAAGGAGGGACGGCGAATCCATTTTCAGACAAAAACAAAAGAAACAGGTGATGTTGTAATCAAAGGAGCTTATGTGGATTTAAATGCTGATGTTAAGGTATTATTATTAATAATAATAATAATAATAATAATAATAATAATATGGTTCTATCTACCTAGTTTTATGGGGTTTATTATTACCCAAACTAGCTTTGGTGCTCATTTACTGACCTTGGAAGGATGGAAAGGTTGAATTTGGAGCAGTATAATGGCTTCAGAAAGCAATGTTAATGTTAATAGTTAAAGTCCTACTACTTGCATACCACAGAGAACAATCTCTTCACAAAAAATGTCAAGAGTATGTTTATGTATGTGTGCACTATAAGCGATGGCTATAATGCAAAATGTGAATGGGGCTCCTGTGGTTTGTAAAGCTCTCAGAGCAGAAAACATAGCGGTGGTATTATTATTATTATCAGTTTGTTCACATGGCACAAATGTCAGGAAAACTTTACTCAAAGTCATATTGCATCAAATCGTGTGAAATTAGTTCTCTCAAAAGTCATAAAGAAAATAATATTGACTGCAAAACTCCATTTACATAGAACCTTATGCAGGTACTATTTATTTACACAGGACCTTATGCAGGTAATATTTATTTACACAGGACCTTATGCAGGTAATATTTATTTACACAGGACCTTATGCAGGTAATATTTATTTACACTGGACCTTATGCAAGTAATATTTATTTACACCGGACCTTATGCATGAAATATTTTTTTACACCCTGATTCTTTGTAGACAAATCTAGAAATAAATATTTTTATTGTGATTCTTGTCAAGTACTGTATCTGAAACAAACAATGTATGTAGTAATTGTAGTCATGTCCATCTAAGGCCCTGTTTATACGTAGCACAATATGTACTCAGAACCAGCTTGGGATTTCTTATGCACATACACAGTAAACATATACATTTTAGCGATATTTGAAATCTGCTGATGACGGTATACACCTTTCATTCTAGCCAAATCCTTCAGGGCCGTCAACAAAAGTCCCAGCGAATGTTGGTGGTGCAGCAAGTAATTTAAAAGCTGATGCAATTTTTAAAGAATTAGCAAAAGTTTCAGCTTCTTATCCTGATATTGGAAAAGATCTTAAAGCCTCGTTCTTATATCGAATCACTAAAGACGGAAATGTTGCAGGTAGACTCATGTCATCATCAGCTTTTGTACACCATGCGCCAGACTAGTATTTTATTTGTATAACTTTTCCATGTTTTTGAGAATACAACTACAATAAATAAGTTGTATGTTTCCAAACAAAAGGCTTTGATAATGCTTGATAAATGTAATCTAAACCAAACAATGCAAGAGATTACTTTAAGGGAAGACAGTTTCACGGTCCGAAAAATTAACTTGTCACGATTGGAGAGTTTTAGATAAATTTCGTGAGAATGAACTTTCACGGCTTACTCCTTTTTAGATTTTTTGCAGGAATAAACTTTTGCAGGTTTTAACCCAAACACACAGCGAAAGTTTATTCCCGCGAAACTTTCTTCCCGCAAATGTTTCTTCCCTTAAAGTAAGAGATGGGGTATACAGTAGGATATGCTGTTTTCTAGGTGAATATTTACTCGATTTTACAACAACTCCACCATCTATAACATGTGATGCCAAAGGAATGAAAGCCGACACCACCATGAGCATGTCAGATGAAGTTTTTGTTTTGTTACATGAAGAAAAGTTGAATCCAATGAAAGCATTTATGGAAGGGAAATTGAAAGTTGCTGGAAATGTGATGCTGTCTCAAAAACTTACTGATATTTTTAGACAGTATGGTGAAAAGGTATGCATTTTTCATTTTTACTTTTCGTAATTTAATCAGAAATGACTACAATTCTCCTTTTCATTTTTATATTTTAATCAAAATACGCTTCTAGTACTTGCAAGCTCGTGCACAGGTGTGTTTTATTTGTCTCCATCTAGTCTTTCCCTCACTATCCTTTAAAAGCTGCTTCCGTATTATCATCATCATCATCATCTCTATCATCATCATCAAAATTTCAATATGAAACACCTTTTCGTTTTTCTTGTATGTGGCACATAAAATCCTTATAAGGGGTCTGTATGTATTTGCTAAAGCGTAAATGTATTTGCTTGTAAGCGTAAAGCTCAGGATCAATGAGAAATGAACTCCCCCTAATGAAACAACTGCTTTTTACTGCCCTCGTCTCAGTTGCCTCGATAATTCAACTATAATGTAAGTGTCCTAACATTATTACATCTGCGAGCTTTGATTGGTTCATAAATGTCGTTATTATTACATCACAAGCTTTGATTGGTTCATAAATGTTGTTATTATAACATCCACAAGCTTTGATTGGTTCATAAATGTCGTTATTATTACATCCACAAGCTTTGATTGGTTCATAAATGTTGTTATTATTCCTCATAAGTACAGTAATAGCTTTGTTTGCATTTTAAATATCTAATGTGTACCTGAAATAATGACTTCAAGTTCTCCAATACTAGAAACAAGAAGATACTCTGTGGAAGATTTGGTGTTTGTCAGTCCAGTATTGAAATCATATTGATATAATATATTATCATGTCATGGACCTGAATGATTTAAACGTTGGA